>JAQGDQ010000499.1:125000-162670 GCA_030141605.1 Tubiluchus corallicola | reverse complement strand
CTTGGTTACAAAATTAAAATTCGTAAAACCAGATTCACATTGGCCTTAATAACATTTATTGGTCATTTTTGTAACATTACATGCACTGGTTGTTAATTTAATGACAAAATTTTTAATTTGGAAAAATTATCTTTTTGATTACAGTAGTATTTTTAAAATGTATTTATTTTCTGTGTGGTAAAATTATTGTCCATGACTTTCCGTGTCTTCTGCATCTAGATCTATTGTCACCCACCCCATGTATAGATCTATTGTCACCCACCCCATATCTAGATCTATTGTCACCCACCCCATATCTAGATCTATTGTCACCCACCCCATGTCTAGATCTATTGTCACCCACCCCATATCTAGATCTATTGTCACCCACCCCATGTCTAGATCTATTGTCACCCACCCCATGCCTAGATCTGTTGTCACCCACCCCATGTCTAGATCTATTGTCACCTACCCCATGTCTAGATCTATTGTCACCCGCCCCATGTCTAGATCTATTGTCACCCACCCCATGCAAAAAAACCATCCGCTCTATACAAGGATAACATAAAAAATTTTTTTTCGTAATTTCTTAATTACCGGGCTTCTTACCTGTGGAATTGACTACCAGAAACCCACAACCTCACTCAGTTCAAGAAGAGTATCTATAGATGCTTCGTATTACTAACAAACAAATTACTTGCCAATGACAGAATGTATTGATCTTTCATTCTAGCCTTTATGACGTATGATCATTGCCATATTTGCAGCTATTCCTGTAAAAATGTAGGTTTTACGTAAATCATGGGTCTGGTGGCTTTAAACATGACTAGTGACGACGTGTGAACGCGTGAATATTTTTTTATTTTTTCCAGACTTCTTATTTTTGTGAAAGATACATAAACGCTCTGTTCAGTATTTTGCAATCAGTTTTGTATCTTAAAAACTTACGTCGTCGTTTTCTTACTTGTATCTTACTTACGTCGAGTATAAAAACAGTAATAAACAACGAGTCAACATTTTGTTGGAGTTAAGAAACATTAAAGAAAAACCGGACGATTGTTTAGACTCAATCTCATTTTTATTTACTGTCCAAAATATACATTTTCTTGCGTATAAAAGTTAGCAATTGTATCTTATATTTGAATAATTAGCTTAGAAAGTTAATTAACGGCAACCGAACACAGCTATTGCTTTTACGTCAGAAACTAACCACAGTTTGTGCAATGGCAGGCATCTTCCTTTATGAGTCAAGCGTGTTTGCGTAAGTGTTACTGTTTAAGCGCGTGACGTCATGAAAAATGGGCTCAACGTCATATGACGTCAGAAACTAATACTGCAGTTCATGATCATGGTTAGCACGGTACGCCTTCTATTTGTCGGCCACGTGCATGCGACAAAAAGGCACCGTTACCAATCTTAGTAGATTCACTGAGCTGCGCGTAACTTTGAAAGTTTAACGAAATTTGAGTATCCGAGGTAATTATTATTTAATCTAAGCTTTGATTTGAAATACGCTATTGTAGTTTCCAACATTTTAGTTAACTTGAACTAAAATTATGCAATGATGTACATATAGGTATGTAACATTTATGTACTATGATATACTATGATGTGAAATTAATAAATTAAAATTGAAAAAACTTACATAAATGTTCTACAGCTGTTACGAAACTTTAAAGGAAAACCGTCAGCACAGCAGCACAAAAAAAAATATGGAAAAATATGTGAAAAGTTTTGCTATTTTCTCTAACTAATTAATGCTGTAGTAACATCTTTGCTATGTTCTTCTTAACCATGGGGTATCGTGAGTCAGCTACTTTAGTAACTTAAGACCATGAATCACTTCTTCAATTTCACAACTTTTCGTGAAGCCATTCCTCTTGTTGCTGTTTAGCCTTGAAGTCACGAGGTCGCCGAGGGCTTCAGCTGTTTGGCTTCTAGTAAACGACCGTCAGCGCTGCAAAAAGTTGGCAGTTTAAAAGCTGTAAAGACGAGTGTTGCGGATAGTTAAGGAGGACTAGCCGAAAGCAGATTGGTGTTAATAAATTTTCGGGATAATTCCGGGAATGTAAAATACGGTTTGGGGAACATAACCTTGTAACACTTTGTCGAATTTTCTGCATTGTAAAAAAGTATACTAAACAAGAAACTATGACAAAACTACACCAAAATTCAATTTATTGTCGACCAGCTTCGAACAAACTGTTCATTGTAAAGGCATCTAAAACAAAGAAATATCAGAATTTAGAAACAACATCGAAATACAATTCATTAGTTAGATAGACAAAAGATATATGATATAACATTACATAGATATATACAATATCGAAATACAATTCATTAGTTAGATAGACAAAAGATATATGATATAACATTACATAGATATATACAATATCGAAATGCAATTCAGTAGTTAGATAGCCAAAAGATATATGATATAACATTACATAGATATATACAATATCGAAATGCAATTCAGTAGTTAGATAGCCAAAAGATATATAATATAACATTACATAGATATATACAATATCGAAATGCAATTCAGTAGTTAGATAGCCAAAAGATATATGATATAACATTACATAGATATATACAATATCGAAATGCAATTCAGTAGTTAGATAGCCAAAAGATATATAATATAACATTACATAGATATATACAATATCGAAATGCAATTCAGTAGTTAGATAGCCAAAAGATATATGATATAACATTACATAGATATATACAATATCGAAATGCAATTCAGTAGTTAGATAGCCAAAAGATATATGATATAACATTACATAGATATATACAATATCGAAATCCAATTCAGTAGTTAGATAGCCAAAAGATATATGATATAACATTACATAGATATATACAATATCGAAATCCAATTCAGTAGTTAGATAGCCAAACGATATGTGGTCTAACATTATACATTAGATAATTTAACAATTTATCTTACAGATTACATATCTTGATTGGTAATGAAACTATGCTACATTCCACAAACAAACAAACAAATGTGTTAGTATTAACAGACCTGTCAATATTAGGGAGCTGCCATTTTGTTGCTGAATTCCACAAAACACGGTGCACCGTTGGTGTTGTACAAGCTCAAGTACACTTGAGCAGTAAAGAGTACACATACTCATCTTTGCTGTTTAACTGAGGCCCAATGCGTTTAATGCGTAACGCTTCCACCATATTTTCATTCTTTTTGGCTATCTAACTACTAATCTAAGCTTCGATTTAAAAAAAGCTATTGTAGTTTTCAGTATTTTAGAGCATTCTTTATTCTAAACTCGTGTTTACACAATCATCCGGTTTTCCTTTAAGATTATTAGTTTCTATAAAACTCGTTTTGTTTTGTTTCAGGGTTTCACTTGGTGGGAGATATTTGCTGAAGCTGATGAGTCGGGGCAGAAACGTTTAGATGAGATTTACAAAATCAAAGACGCAAAAATTCTTCAAAACAAGGTAAGTTTCTTTATAACAATAAACAACGCTTGACTTAAAAGCTGATTTTTAAGATTTTTAACAAACGAAAAAATAAATAAATGTTTTGCATAACAAATAGGGAATCTAAATCACTGATTTTATTGAATTTTCGGTTTGGGTGGGTGATTGGTCTAGATTCCAGACTGCACCCGCGCAATCTTGGGTTCGAATCGCGCAGTTGCCAAGCCAGAGCATGAGAGTTGGCCTCCGACGTAATTTAGAATTTAATTAACTATTTTGCTCCACAAAAAATCCTTCCACGTTCACGTCCAGTTAAGCTGCCCACTGGACACATCGACCTCCAACCAAAAATGGTTAAATTTTGGCGCCAATTTTCTAACTTGAAAAATCGTTGGTTTTATGATTGGTATGAATTATTTTTTTTAAATTACATCTATTTGTGAAACTTCTGAAGTGTTACTAAGAACTGGCCTGTAATAATAAGTTCTGGAATTTTCCATCGTTTCCAAATCAGATAAAAGAAGCGGAAGACGAGCAAGACAGGAGATCTTTTACAGCGAGGTTACGAGAATTACACAGACGGGATATTGGTGAGAATCTTAGAATATTGTAAAGTAATTAAGTAAAAATAAATTAATTTATTCATTGTTTTTTTTAGTTAATGGTGTTACCATAGTAATGATAGTAGTAGTAAATCTACCAACGATGGATATAAGTATAATATAGTGCAAATTGTTTTTAAAGTTAATACTGTATAATAATTGTACATTTACATTAACGAAAATGATGACGATGATGATGATGATAATGATGATGAGGATGACGATGACGACATTGACGATGACGACGACGACGGCGACGACGATGAGGATGATGACATTGGTGGAGATGGCGATGCTGCCGGTTGCATGATAGGTGACAACAACAGCAATGTCGACTAATGAAGTTGTGATTACAGATGATGACAATAATGTTAACGGTGATGATGATGATGATGATGATTACAACGACGAATATGACGATGTTGATGTGGTTCTGATGATGGCGATGATTGATAGTAGGCTAAATGTGACTGGAAAGGCAAAAAAGATATAACAACTGCTTTGCATAATGTGTTGGTAATGATGACAAAATTGACATTGACGATGACGACAGTGGTACTGAAACACATCAATGAATGCATTTAGTGACTAATGACTAACGACTAAGGTATGACTAACGAAAGTCCACTGTTACAGAAAAGAGAGAGATTGCAATGAGGAGACAGCAGGCTTTCCTTCAACAAGCAAATCAGGATATGAACAACTTTCAAAACGGGATGGATAATTTTCCCGTGACGCAGCAACAATTTATCAACAGTTCACCACAAGTAAGTTGCTCATAGTTAAAGAATTTGGATAAATGTTTATTTATTGTTGTGGTTAAAGCTACTTGATTATTGTTGTTTATTGCGTGGTGTGTGAAGTAGCCACGATGGGCATGGCAAACTATCAAGGCTTTATTTAATAAACTACACATTTATTAAATATCAAACACAACACGATATTCAAATTTTTTTCGTCACAATTTAAAAATCGGCTAAAATTATAAACTTCGGAACATTTACATCTAAAAGCTACTGCATTGCAATATAACATTAGGAGCCATCTTAGGATGTAATGTTATTTTTAGTCTAAACTTAGCCGCATTTTTTCTGCACCACCCGATAAAAACAATTGTCGAAATTGGACTAATGAGCCTCTTCACAGTTTCGGCGATTGATGATGATCGCGAATAGGTCAAAGGTTAAGCGTACCAGACAACACATTTGTGTACACTTGACAACGCCTCGCAGCCCAAGCTAATGCAATAGTAACAGTTTTAACAGCTACCTATAACCTTACCTAGTTCATTTTTTCTTGTTGCTAAGGAAGATCCTGCTAGTAAATCACTCTACGCACAGACTAATGCATAATTATAAGAAACTAATAACGCTACTAATGCATCAAAAGATGGCTTTGCTTTACCCACATGTCATGTGACGATTGTAGTTAAGACGCATTGCTGTGGTACACTTAACCTTTGACCTACAGCAACTGCGCGTGCGCAAAACGAAACTATGAAAGGTTTATTGTAGTACTTGACTCCCGTAGTTTAAACTGTCATGGAGTCATTATCGCATTACTATTTTTAGATGGGTTGGAGACAAGAACAGTTCAAGAGATTTGACCAAATGGCGCGTGACAATCCCTTCTGCACAAACAGTTCCATGCTTTCTCAAAGTAAGCAGGGACCAGCTGGTACAACCATATCGTCATCAAGGGCCAACTTTTCGACAGTGGACCCAGGTAAAGATTGGCAAATACTGCCCTACTTTTTACATCAGCAATTCATCAAATCTCTCTTGCACATGCTAATTGCTTCTTTCCTAATAATGGGTTTCTGTTCTCTTTTTCTTCAACGGTTAGTCTGTGAGTTGACAGAGGTTTATTTTACATCTTGTTTACAAAAGGTTTGGGTGTTAGAATCCATTGATAGTCTATTGGAGATCACTTATTGATCACTCTTAAGATAGTCTATTGGAGATCACTTATCGATCACTCTTAGGATAGTCTATTGGACATCACTTATTGATCACTCTTAAGTTGGTCTATTGGTGATCACTTTTTGATCACTCTTAAGATAGTCTATTGGAAATCACGTATTGATCACATTTAAGATAGTCCATTGGAGATCACTTATTAATCACACTTAAGATAGTCTATTGGACATCACTCATTGATCACCCTTAAAATAGTCTATTGGAGATCACTTATTGATCACTCATAATTTTCTTGTAAAGGAGCCACGTTTAGAGGGCATCCCTAACAGTACCCCCAAATCAATTTAAATCACATTTTGAGCCCATAAATGAGAATTTGAACCCTCCGTACTAAAGGATCTTTACTGAATAAAAATTAGTCGCTCTTAGATGATGAGTTTGATCATTGAGATGGCATATTTGTCTTAAGTTTCGAAATTGATACGACATGTCTTCATTGATGTGCTCAAAATGTGATGTAAAATTGGCTTATTGGTGGTCCTACAAACGGACCTAATTTAAAAACTTAAAAGAGTTATGTACTGGAAATCTTGCATTGGCGTGCTTGGCAGCCTTCGCTTGTTGTTGGCTTTGGCCACCTTGTGGTGATTTTTGGCCTAATCACGTGATCAATTTGATCAGGGTCTGAGGCCTACTGTGAAGTGAAGACGTGTCATGATAAGTTACAAGATATTGTCGGTATCTGTTTACAATTGTTCATGATTTGGGGCTAATAACGCATGTATTTCCTCTAATTACTTTAATAAACTTAAATTTAGTTTAAAATAACAGCTAGGTATTAATTAATATGGCAGTGCAGTGCATAACTCTTAATTATGTAAAATTGACTTTTGGCTATTGTTATTTTTTGTTATTTTTGGCACTAATTTCTTATGTTTAGATGGAATGATGTGTTTTGGCAAATAAAGAGCAAAATTTAATCGAGCTTCGAATTTGGTTTTGAAAGCCCAAACAAGTTACTATAAAATAATGACTGATGTCCAATAGACTAGTAAAGTATTCAAGTTCTCAAACTGTTTGTACGCAAGATGTAATGAAAATCTTTGTCAACTCCTGCAGTATAAATGCATAATATGCTCTAGCTTACGATTTTAATCTTTCTAGTTGCTGTACTTTTCTTGTCTATACCTGTACAGGTGTGGGGAAATATCATAACCTGAATTTCAGGAAAACTAATACCATCTCTAATTCCGGAGACAACCTGGTGAATTATTCACCACTGATGCAACCAGGTTGGTGTCTTTTGCGTGTTTTTACTTTCGTGGCATGTTAGTTTATGTACAATTGCTCAAATTAACCATTTGTAGTGTGGTAACTCGCGCACGAAGTCAGAAGAAGGAATGTTGTGTTTCTTAGCGAATTGTAAAGTGGATGGGAATTCCGAGTGTTAAAAGAAAACCGGATGATTGTTTAGACTCAATCTCAGTTTAATTTACTGTCCAAAATATACATTTTCTTACCTGTAAAAATTAGCAATTGTTTCTTATATTTGAATAATTAGCTTAGAACGTTAATTAATGGTAACCGAACACAGCTATCGCTTACGTCACAAACTCACCCCAGTTTGTGCAATGGTAGTCATCTTCCCTAACTCGCCAAGCTCGTATGAATAAGTGTTACATCTTAAATGCGTGATGTCACGAAAATGGGCTCTACGTCATATGACGTCAGAAACGAACACTGCAGTTCATGATCAATACCGCCTTCTATTTGTCAGCCACGCGCAAATGACAAAAAGGCGCCTTTGCCAATCTTAGTAGATTCACTGAGCCGCGCGTAGCTTTAAAAGTTTAACAAAATTTGCCTATCCGAGGTAATTATTATTTAATCTAAGCTTTGATTTAAAAAAAGCTTTTGTAGTTTCAATATTTTAGAGCATTCTTTATTCTGAACTCGTGTTTACACAATCATCCGGTTTTCCTTTAATCAACTAGGCCTGTCTGTACTGAATGTAACTTGTATAACTAATTTAACTAAGCATTTTTAGCATAATATAGTGATAATGTGTAAAAAAAAAATTGCCAAATTTGCCCAAGGACATGTATACAATCGCGTTTTATTTAACATATATACACGTAAGATTGTTTGTGAAGATTTTTTGTACTGTGGAATTTTGTTTGGTAACATGCAGAACTGTTTAAGCTGCTACATCACGATTTCTAATCATTTGTAGTGAGTATATCGCATGTAAGAAATTCATTAATGTTGTCTAGCTTTTTTAACCGTTTGCGGTGCTAGAAATGGTAGCTATCTTACTGATCTTACTGTGTGTGCGTGTGCGCGTGTGCGCGTGTGCGTGTGTGTGTGTGTGTGTGTGCGTGTGGTGCGTGCGTGCGCGCGTGCGCGTGTGTGGTCTGTCTGAATTCTGCAGCCATTTGTAACGTGGTAGTTTTTCACACTTGTCTTTGCCGCGACAGATGCACTAAAACTCATATGTACGCGGTCAGGCAAATGTTGTTAAAGCACAAGAAAACCCTCCACTTACATAAAACTTAAAAAATTCGTTTGAAATTTTATATCACTTACATGCTACCTTTTTGCATGCAGGACTTCAATCGGCAGTCACGCTGTAAAACATGTAAATTTAAACTCCCGCGATGACCGTTAGACGCAGCCATTTTGACGATAAGTCATTTGAAACAAGTTGAGATAACATTGTGTAAAGTTTGAAAAAATAATAAGAGCATTCGTAGCGCACACGTCACTATCTAAGTAAAATTTTAAATTACTGTATCTCGTCAATAAAATTAAAAATACGTTTTTGGTTAGTGAGTGGCACACCCTGGAGAGTGAGTCAGCGACATTTTACCAATTGCTGAAAACATTTTAAATAATTAAGAATTTTCTTTTCTAGTAACATAAGTCTTTCCTGCAGGTAAGCGAAATTCTACGTAATATAGATGGGACTTAATTTAACATTTCCTTTTCTTCCCCCGATTTATGTTGTGCGTATATGACGTCATGCAATGGCGCCGTCGGTACAGTATTGCGGGAGATTTGAAATGAAAACAAACAAAAATTCGGTTCAACACGAGTACGATATGCGTATAAAATTGCTGTAAAGTAGTATAATTTCTTAAGGTGATTTTTCTGAAACCTACTTCAGGTACCCTTAACATTTTATCAAACGGTTGTCTAATTTTATATGAAGTTATTGTTAATACGAAATGTGAATATCCCTAAATAAAACAAAATAATACAGCCGATTTTTATTTTCATTAATCATTACAGGTGATGTAGGTCATATAGCAGAAAGACTAGGAAGATTCCCTGCCGGAACCGGAAGTGTTGTTGTCACGAGAACAACTACAGTCACAAGAAATGGCGTCACTCAATCACAGACCTCAACTTCGCACGCCAATTTCTGTAAGTTAATCAATCGTTTTATTCACCAATGTGAATTTCACGGAACCACTGTAATATATATGCATATTTCACGAGTTTCACGTATTTTCACTGCCTTTACACAGCTTTCACTGGCTTTACACAGCTTTCAATGGCTCCATCTAATTCGTTACCATCTTAGTGACAGCAGCTTCATGCAAATCTTATGAGACGTGTCTTTTTATAGGTGTATTTTCTCGAAGCTCCTCGTTTTTTCCAATATGTTTCCAAGTATTTTACCATCTAGTCTTTCGTATTGTCATTTATTAGTTGGTAGTTGTGTAAAGCATCTGGTAGGTGTGTCAAACTATTGGTAGCTGTGTGAAGCAGTTGATAGCTGTGTGAAGCAATTGGTGGCTGTGTGACGCATTTGATAGCTGTGTGGAGCAATTGGTGGCTGTGTGAAACATTTGGTAGTTGTGTGACACATTTGGTAGCTGTGTGAAGCAATTGGTAGTTGTGTAAAGCATCTGGTAGCTGTGTGAAGCAGTTGATAGCTGTGAGATGCAATTGGTTGGTGTGTGAAGCGGTTGATAGGTGTGTGATGCAATTGGTGGCTGTGTGAAGCAGTTGGTAGCTGTGTGAAGCGGTTGATAGGTGTGTGATGCAATTGGTTAGTGTATAAATCAATTAGCAGCTGCTATGTGAAGTAATCAAATATAAGATTTTGGGTAGCTGCATAAGGCAACTAGTGGCTGTGTGAATCAGCCCTTAGTACTTCAGTCATGTACGCGAGTGAAACCATTAATACCTTATTAAGCCACTAGCATTTGTGTGAAACCATTGATGGCCACATCGACCACTGGTAACTGTGCCGTGTGAGCCGTGTAAAATGTGTCAAAGACGTTACGAAATTCTTAATGAAGGTCAAAATTTTCTGTTTTTTATTTCCTACAGCACCAAGTTCTGCAAGACAGGTATTTCAGAAGTTGGATTCAAGCCAACCAAGACCTCAAAGGTAAAAAATGAAACTCAAGAATGTAATATAAACTTGAAGTCTTGTTTAATTAATGGAATTTGTCACGTGACTTAATTAATTGGAATTTCAATAAAACAAGAATTATATACGGAAACAGTGATGTACTAATCAAAATTTTGCGTTTTATTTTTGCTGACAAACACGTGTTTCTCAGCCCATGACAGGTAGCTTCTTCAGTGTAAATATGAGTAATATGGAACACCAATATGGAACAATGGATTATTCTGTAACCTTGCATTTCAAGGTGTTCCGTATTGCTCGTGTTTTCGCTGAAGAAACGACCCGTAATGGGCTGCGAAAAATAAAAACGTAATTCTTTTTATAGTTAAAACTTTATTAAAACTTTTATTTTGCATAGTTAACAAATCATGTCAAACGTTTCGACAGAGCTACTGCTGTCATCATCAGTGGTAATTTTTTATAAACAAACAACCAGTTTATATAGGCAGAGCCTACAGTACAGAACATTATGCACTAATTATGTATTTAACAGAAGCCAAATAGGTAATGAATAAGCAGTCCAGGGCCTATTAGCCTGTGGGACAAACCGGCCTGCCTGTATCCGTGCTTTTTGATTAACCTATAACCCAACTAATTACTTGAGTGTGAAAACCGAGGAAATAGATTAACAAATCGTATTTTAATTGTGTGTGTAACGTTGCGTTTGCTGTACATGATAAAACAACGAAAGGCATTTTTTCGCACGTGTGCTAACTGAAATGCATGTTGTTATTTGCATGAAAACAGAGGCGCCATCGTGCGGAACGATATTAAAGCTATCAAGGCAGAAATTCTTGGCTTCTGTAGCGAGGCCACAGCTAACTACAAGGAAAAAGATGTACGTATCCTGCTTATCGCAATTTACTTTTTTATTCACTAACACCAATTTTTTTTAAATGATTTAATGCTCTTGCTAGAGCTGGTGCAACTCATGCTTGGCTGTTCTTAGGAGAGCTAATTCATAAAGCACATTCACATTTAATGGACCTGCTAACTTGTAAAAATTGTGATCTTTTTAGTTCACGTTTATTTACCAGCAGAAACGAGAAAGAAAATGGTAACGTGGCAATCCAAAAGTTCCTTACTTTAAGTCCTTAGTTCAAAAGTTTTGAGACGGGCAGCATTAAAGGGGAAGAAAAGGGAATTCTAAAATACATCCCAAGGAACTTTCCCAACAAAGTTATATTACTTAGCATCACGCTTTCCTGTTTGAAAGACTTGTGTAATTCAAAAAGAAAATTGTTAATAATTTAAAACATTCGTGCCACGTCAAAAAGGAAAGAAGGACAAAGACACTTATTTAGCGTTTAGACTTGCTATATGATTTAGTTTAAATGGCGTTCATTATTAATGAGAAAGCTTGTTCACACTGAATCTGGATTTAGAGATTTCACGGAAGCAGTTTGTTCAGACGGTTCGATTCATCTTTCGTAAACAATTTTTGCTAAACTACCTAAATGTATGCAACTGAATTTACCAGTTAAAATTTTCATTAATTTTGTTATATGTTGATTAGATTAGTATAGTCGTTGGGACAACAGATAACATTAGCCATAGGCTATTAGCGACTCATAACGAATACAGCAACACTGAGACGTCACAAATGAATGACACAGACAACAACTGTTTACGCCAAAACAGGTGGTCGTGAGATTCGAACTCGGGCTGCAAACAGAGAAGCACCCGTAGTTCCCCTTACCTTAACCACTCGGCCACCGTCGCATGATTCAGTCAGGGCATCGCCATCCCAGTGTGCACCACTGATTCACAAAAAAACGCATTATTGATCTCACTGACGAATTTTTTAAGTTTTATTTATGAAAAGTGTTTTATTGTGCTTTAATGGTCTTCAGTATCAACTTTAACATCATTCGCCAATGTAATATAGAATGTGAGAAAACCTCACAGTTTAATCACTCACCTTTTCACTCTCCTGCAATTTTGTAATTTCTGCCAATGTGCTTGCCTGAAAATATGGGCCAAAATGCTGGGTCACCATTGCCATTACCATTTTCCTCTACTTGTGAACGTTGCTTTATGGTAAAGAGTTCTTCTATCGTAGCTAACAAATGGCTCCTTTAGTGCTGGTCTGTTGTAGCTTCTTCTAGTCTAACATCTTACTGTGTCTTGCGAAGCATCTTGCAGTAATGTGAACATGTGAGCAGAGCATCTTGCATTAGTGTGAACCGGTGAGCAGAGCATCTTGCAGTAGTGTGAACAGGTGAGCAGAGAGTCATGCAGTAGTGTGAACAGGTGAGCAGAGCGTCATGCAGTAGTGTGAACAGGTGAGCAGAGCGTCATGCAGTAGTGTGAACAGGTGAGCAGAGAGTCATGCAGTAGTGTGAACAGGTGAGCAGAGCATCTTGCATTAGTGTGAACCGGTGAGCAGAGCATCTTGCAGTAGTGTGAACAGGTGAGCAGAGCATCTTGCAGTAGTGTGAACAGGTGGGCAGAGCGTCATACAGTATTGTGAACAGGTGAGCAGAGCGTCATGCAGTAGTGTGAACAGGTGAGCAGAGTATCTTGCAATAGTGTGAACAGGTGAGCAGAGCATCTTGCAATAGTGTGAACATGTGAGCAGAGCATCTTGAATTAGTGTGAACCGGTGAGCGAAGCATCTTGCAGTAGTGTGAACAGGTGAGCAGAGCATCTTGCAGCAATGTGAACAGGTGAGCAGAGAGTCATGCAGTAGTGTGAACAGGTGAGCAGAGCGTCGTGCAGTAGTGTGAACAGGTGAGCAGAGAGTCATGCAGTAGTGTGAACAGGTGAGCAGAGCGTCGTGCAGTAGTGTGAACAGGTGAGCGAAGCATGCAGTAGTGTGAACAGGTGAGCAGAGCATCTTGCAGCAATGTGAACAGGTGAGCAGAGAGTCATGCAGTAGTGTGAACAGGTGAGCAGAGAGTCATGCAGTAGTGTGAACAGGTGAGCAGAGCATCTTGCAGTAGTGCGAGCAGGTGAGCAGAGCGTCGTGCAGTAGTGTGAACATGTGAGCAGAGCATCTTGAATTAGTGTGAACCGGTGAGCGAAGCATCTTGCAGTAGTGTGAACAGGTGAGCAGAGCATCTTGCAGTAGTGTGAACAGGTGAGCAGAGCATCTTGCAGCAATGTGAACAGGTGAGCAGAGAGTCATGCAGTAGTGTGAACAGGTGAGCAGAGAGTCATGCAGTAGTGTGAGCAGGTGAGCAGAGCGTCGTGCAGTAGTTTGAACATGTGAGCAGAATGTATTTTGCAGCAGTGTGAACAGATGAGCAGAGCATCTTGCAGTAGAGTGAACAGGTGAGCAGACTGTATTTTGCAGCAGTGTGAACAGATGAGCAGAGCATCTTGCAGCAATGTGAACAGGTGAGCAGAGAGTCATGCAGTAGTGTGAACAGGTGAGCAGAGCGTCGTGCAGTAGTGTGAACATGTGAGCAGAATGTATTTTACTCACTAAACTTCTACTTTCTTTTCTTGGGATGCAGCAATTTCGCCATCAGAGGTGGTAGTAGTGGTGGAGGGTTTAACCCCAGCGCTGTTAGAGAAGCTTTGTTGGCATGGTGCCAAGCTAAAACAAGAGACTATCCTGTATGTAAAAATGTTATTCAGTTAATGCATGCCTTGATATCTTAGCAATGGCAGTAATCTTCGACTTTTTTAAAATGATTTTACGATTTTTTTGGTGCCAAGCTAAAACAGGAGACTATCCTGTATGTAAAAATGTTATTTCGTTAATGCATGCCTTGATATCTTAGCAATGGCAGTAATCTTCGAATTTTTTTAAAATGATTTTACGATTTTTTGGTGCCAAGCTAAAACAAGTGACTATCCTGTATGTAGAAATCATACTCCGTTAATACAAGTCTTGATATCTTAGCAATGGCAGTAATCTTCGACTTTTTAAAATGTTTTTACGATTTTTTTATGATCGTTACACATTGTTGTAGATTTTTTTACGTTTTCGCTGCTGTAACAGCTTCTAAAAGTTTTAGCGTTTAGACTTGCTATATGATTTAGTTTAAATGGCGTTCACACTGAATCTGGATTTAGAGATTTCACAGAAGCAGTTTATTCAGACGGTTCGATTTATCTTTCGTAAACAATTTTTGCTAGACCAGAATTCACCAGTTAAAATTTTCATTAATTTTGTTATATGGTGATTAGATAAGGCCATGTTCATACTTATGCGGCTGATAACGGCAACAGTAATTTAGATACAAGATTTCAGTTTGTTCTGTATAGCAGCAAAGGGCTTGCACAGGCGAGACAAAAGGACACCGCCCATTTGATATTAAGCACGCAAATCAATACCGGTTGCGGTTTATCCAATGTACCAGTTTACAACTTACTGATGCATGCTTTCTATTTAGTAAACTGGACACGATCATCTAAAAGCATCATAATTGTGTCTATAGCTCGCCAGTGCTAAGCAAAACTACATTAACATGTTATTTTAACTTTTTCAGGTTGAAATAACCAACTTTTCCAGTAGCTGGGCTAACGGGATGGCATTTTGTGCTCTCATACACCATTACTTTCCTAGAGCATTTGATTTCTCAAGATTAAATCCGAAAAACAGGAAAGGAAATTTCACTTTGGCATTTAAAGTGGCTGAGTAAGTATTAGTTTTTTTTTAGTTTTTCTGATTATTAAAGCACATTTTAAATCCAAAAATTGGAACCGGACGGCATTTAAAACGTGTGTAGTTGGTCCTTGTATACGACCTTTCTTGGATTAACGGTTTCTTGGGCCTATGTTTTTTAGAGCGAACTCTCAAAACTAAGTAACCCACCCGGTACCTACTGTATGCTCGCAAGTTTACATGTGTATCTGAAGGTCAACATGTGTATCAGTCTGTAAATTAATTACATTTACGCAATTAATGTATACTACTTAGACATTTTACGGTATAATCTTGTGGGTTAAAGCTATGTAAAAGCTTTAATCTTGATCATAATTGATCAAATGACTAATTTTTACATAAACACAGTTAAATACAACGCTAGAATAATGAAACTTTTCAGCAGACTGTAGAAATTTCTCAACGCGTACCTTCATCACAGCTTGCCTTCACAACATTCACGCTGCCCAGCAGACACCAGCTTACGTCATTTTTTTAAATATGCCGGCAGCGACGTTCGTTTGGAGGGGAGATAAGAAATATTTAAATTTTTTGCATTTTTAAGCCAGGAATTTTATGCTCGTGTGTCATGTAGTGATATATAATTGTATATTAAAATGTAATAAATGTTGTTACCAATTCGAGGATTTGATTTCCTTTATATTCTAATAGAATGACCTCTTCATAGAAAGACGTAAGTAATTCTGGTATTTTGTTTTTCAGTGAATTAGCTGGTATCATGCCCTTGCTTGACGTGGAAGACATGCTGATGATGGGGAATAGACCAGATTGGAAATGTGTCTTCACTTACGTACAGAGTCTGTATAGAGGACTAAAAGATCGCGAACCTCTTCCTGCTTAAACTGCACCTCCTTTCCACTCAAGGAAGGTTTTCTTCCCAGCTTTTATACTGGGAGATAGATTGTCCATTGTTCACTAGTCACGTGTTATGAACAATAGTCGAAATTTTGTTTTTTCGTCTTTAGACGCCTGGATGGTGTTAAATTCCACTGCTGTCAAGTTGTTAGGAAAATGTTTATTATTTTGTGTGCCAGATGGCGCTGATGCTGGGCATTTGACGCTAACCAACAGTTTTACATTTTAGAAAAGTTTTGCGTAACTTAAACCGAAATTTTATCCAATATGATGATAATAATATTAATATAATCAAACAATATTTCTTTTAATAGTTCTCATTTTTCTGTTTTTGTTATTAATATATTATATATTCGCACCCAGCAGTTAATATTACTAGTACAAGTTATAGTCCTAAGTGGAAACTGTTTGAATTAGCTATTCCACTGCTGTCAAGTTGTTAGGAAAATCTTTATTATTTTGTGTGCCAGATGGCGCTGATGCTGGGCCATTACTATTCATTACTAACTGCAGATTATTAGCAGGTTGTAATAACATTTTTAAATATATTTTATGTAATATAAGATATAAAATATATTAATAGGCTGGTTATGCAGTATTTAAGCAATAGCTAACAGAATGCAAATGCTAATTTATTAGATAGTAGTTTTTGATAGTTTAGGGCCTATATTTCAAATTGAAATCAAACGATTTTTTAATTTGTTACACCTGTTGGTAGAATATATGCACTTATTTCAAACACATGTTTAAGAGAAGTGTTAAACGTACTTGTTTTATATTGATCAACACAATTTTACTTGTAAATTGTATTATAGATGAACTTGAATATTTGTTCTATAAACTTTCAGAATAATAAAAACCATTCAGAACATTTTGAAATCAAACTCACTTTTGTCTGTTTTTGCTGTTTTGAAAAGGCACAGGCTAACGCCATCAGAACGTGCCAGGAAGCACAAAAAACCCTCCACTTACATAAAGCTTTAAAAATTCGTCTTGAAATTTTATACCATTTACTTACTGCCTTTTGCCGTGTAGGATTTGCGTCGGCAGTAACGCTGTATAAAACTCGTAAATTTAAACTCCCGCCATGACCGATTTTAATGGTAGGTCGTTTGAATTAAGTTTAGATAACATTGCGTGAAATTTGAAAAAATAATCAGAGCATTTGTTGCGCACACGTGACTAACTAAATAAAATTTTAAATTACTGCATCTTGTCAATAAGATTATAAATACGTTTTTGGTTAGTGAGTGGCACACCCTGGAGGGTGAGTCAGCGACACTTTACCAATTGGTAAAACCATTTTAAATAATTAGTCTTAGTTAGATAAGTCTTTCCAGCAGTTATGCGATATGTTAAGTAATATAGATTTGGATTTTTTGGATATAATTTAACATTCCCTTTTCTTTCCCTGATTTATGTTTGCGCAGTCACGTCATGTAACGGCGCCATCGGAACAGTATTGTGGGAAATTTAAAATGAAAACACAAAAATTCCTTTCAACACGAGTACGATACATGCATAAAATTGCTATAAAGTAGTATAACTTTTTAAAGCGAATTTTCTGAAACCTACTTCAAGTACACCCTTTTTATTGTCCTTTAATACTGATAGTTCTGTCCCGCCCACCTCTATATTGTGAATTTATGGTTGTTTATGTAACGTGTAGATTAAACAATTACTTGTGGTGTGTTAGTAATAATATTAACCTAGTTTCTACATGGTCATTATTAATTACATGTATTTGCATAGCGCTTATATTCAACCTGACTGCTCAACTCCTTGTTGTGTAGTACCTTGCACCTGTTCGTTATGTGGCAAATATATGAAACTCCGCTCAGCTGCCTGTGGTGTGTTACAAAATGCGCATTTTACATGAACATGAAAGTATACCCTTAAAATTCGGCGCCCTAGTCTATGGCCTAGTTAGCCTATTGGCTAATACGCCTCTGACGTCAATCGGATCTCGAAACTTCCCTACCAGAAATAGACAAGTTTTCAATTCGATGCCGTAAAAATAGTCGAAATCTCACACGGAAAATTTGCACACGCTTTGCAGAGACTTCAAGTGTATAAGGACAAGAAATAAAGTAAAATAAATTAACAAAATTTTCGACCAATAAGAGAATAAATAGAGATGTTGAGATGAGTTTAGAGTGATTGAATCCAGGATGCATTTGGGTAGTTTCTTCCTAGCTAATGTCTGTGCCAGCTTAGCCATGTGAGCATTCCTTATAGCTTAGCTGTTAAACTAGTCAGTGGATAGACCAAACACAATGTTCTTCCACACGTTTTGATGCTAATTCATGAAGAAATTTTTACAAGCTAGTAAGTTCGCTATTTAAAGTACAAGACAACACTTTATATATAAAGTTTAAAAAATTGGTCTTGAAATTCCATATCACTTACATACTGCCTTATTGCATGCAGAGCTTCCGTTAGCAGTAACGCTGTACAAACCTTGAAAGCTTAAACTCCCGCAATTACCGTTAAACACAGCCATTTTGACGGTAATTCGCTTGAAACAAGTTTGTATAATATTAAGTAAGTTTGAAAAAGTGATCAGAGCATTCGTAGTGCTCACTTCACTAATAAAAAAGCATTAATTACTATATCTTGCCAATAAGTTTAAAAATGCGTTTTTTGGTGAAACAGTGGCGCACATTGGGAAGGTGAGTCAGTGACATTTTATCAGTTGTCCGGAACATTTTCAGTAATTAAGAACTTTTTCCTAGTTACATAAGTCTCTCAAACAATTGTTGGCATCCTTCTGTCTCGGAAAACAATGGAGTGTGCGCCAAGAGAGTCAGTTATTGATCACATTGATGGAGCTGCAGTGTCGACTGTGGCTGAGCAATCCGATCCTTGAACCACTAGAATGGCCTCTCCAGGGCGCACTCCTGGGCATGGTGTATGGAGATCCTGAGTTGCCCAGACAACAGGAACCCCCTCTCTTCCTCCCTGGTGTAGTCCAAAGGAAAGCGGAGCGATACGTTTGGCACCAGTTTGGCTGCAGGAGCTGCCGGAGTCAGTGAGCATGCTGCACTGATCCGCCTTCGGGATTCCGCCACTCCTGATTTGGAAGGTTTACTCCTCTACACATGGCCGTTGGGTCACTTGACCTCCTCCGCCCTCTAGCCGTTGGCTGCTTGTGCAGCTCCTCCGCTTAGTGTCGAGAGACAGTGTGGGCATCCCGCAAGCCTACAGCACCTGGTACTCTTAGGCGGTCACCCATCCAAGTACTAACCAGGCTCTACGCTGCTTAACTTCGGTGATCAGACGTAGTCTCTCAAGCAAATAATGCTAATTAATATAGTAATAGTTTGTGTGTAATGTTTTTAAGGTACGATATAAAATTGCTTTTTCATTCCTTTAAAAACACTTTAATGACTCAAAATTTTCCTAAATATACACAAAGTTAGGCTTTGCAATTCTTTGTAATAAGAGCATCATCAGTTTCATAAACAACCTACTATATAATCAATTTTATTGTATTTTTATTAAGAAAATTAACGCTTCCACTGCAAATTAGCAGTCATCTTCAGGAAATAACGTAATAGTAATGAAATAATTCTAGAATAATAGTTATTTTATTACACGACGTCATCAGTTTAAACTTTAAACTGGTAAACATGGCTGAATAATGGTGTTCAATGTAGGTGCGACACCTATTGAGAAGAAAAATAAGCATCTCATGTCCCTTTCAGCAGCATCCCGGAATTTTTTCCCCAGGTATTTTTCAATGTACCTGGTTTGCTGGGTCTTTTCTGTTACCATCTCAGGTTGTTGGGATTCACTAGTAATAATTTATGACTCTACCTGACAGCTTTGTAAACATTAATATTAATCAAAATTGTACCCGCTATTGGATCTTTGTTTATTTTAGGTTAAGATGCGGTGTACACGTCTCTAGCAACGGCACTCCGGGTTTCCCCCCGGACTTTTACAGTTCTAGGACAATTGCATTACATCGTCCTACTTTTACAGTTCTAGGACAAATACATTACATCCTCCAACTTTTACAGTTCTAGGACAAATGCACTACATCGTCCTACTTTAATGTTCTAGGACAAATGCATTACATCGTCCAACTTTTACAGTTCTAGGACAAATGCACTACATCGTCCTACTTTAATGTTCTAGGACAAATGCAGTACATCGTCCAACTTTTACAGTTCTAGGACAAATGCATTACATCGTATAACTTTTACAGTTCTAGGACAAATGCACTACATCGTCCTACTTTACAGTTCTAGGACAAATGCATTACATCGCCTAACTTTTACAGTTCTATGACAAATGCATTACATCGTCCAACTTTTACAGTTCTAGGACAAATGCATTACATCGTCCAACTTTTACAGTTCTAGGACAAATGCATTACATCGTCCAACTTTTACAGTTCTGGGACAAATGCAGAACATCGTCCAACTTTTACAGTTCTAGGACAAATGCATTACGTCGTCCACCTTTTACAGTTGTAGGACAAATGCATTACATCGTCCTACTTCTACAGTTCTAGGACAAATGCATTACATCGTCCCACTTTTACAGTTCTAGGACAAATGCATTACATCGTCCCACTTTTACAGTTCTAGGACAAATGCATTACGTCGTCCACCTTTTACAGTTGTAGGACAAATGCATTACATCGTCCTACTTCTACAGTTCTAGGACAAATGCATTACATCCCCACTTTTACAGTCTAGGACAAAGCAACATCCCCACTTACATCTAACAAACAACCCCACCACAAACATCGTCCAACTTTACAGTTTAGGATAAATGCATTACATCGTCCAACTTTACAGTTCTAGGATAAATGCATTACAGTTCTAGGACAAATGCAGTACATCGTCCAACTTTTACAGAGAAAAGCTGAGAAAAGACGGGTGTTTGTTTTCACAATTTTGTCTTGCTTTGTAGAATCTAATACAGTTAAACATGTTTGGTAACGCTGGTACGTTATTTATTTTATTAGTCACTCATTCAGTTCAAAAGTCTATACAAGGCATTCCGCGCAGCAGAATAACCTCCAACTATTTCAATTTCAGCTGAACAATTCAACCAATGAAACCACTACAGCACAGTACAACGATAAATGCAAGGAAAATGCAATAATATATTTTACACAGCTTTCCACAAAATGGAATACGAATTATCAATTCTTTGAAAGAATTTCCTTCTTGGTAAGAAGCCTCCATATCGTAAGTGCATGTAGATGTGATGGTCCATTGAACATATGGCTTCATCACACCACCCACAGACATGGACGACCTCTTACACTTCAGCACGGCTATTGTATAGACGTCTTTATTATCACATTCGAAAGCAAAGTTCTTCTCTCTTACTCTGCTTCTTTAGCTTCCTATAAATGCCATTTTTAACAAATTTAATTATCAAGATTACGATGCTGTATTACAATATGGGAATCTAAAGAAATGGCACCAAGTTGGCAAGATTTTAGAGAAATTCTGTTTGTCAAACAAAAATCTTCAAAAATCATTTAGACAATTTTTCATATAATTTGACTAGTTGAATTTTTGAAGAGCTTCTGAAAAACCAATAGGAAAGTTGCTTTATTGGCGTTCATGAGCTCCTAGAAAATTCAAATGTTCAAATAATTTGAAAAATTCCTCAAAGATTTTTGAAGATTTTTCGCTAAAGTCTTCGCGACCTTGAACTGTTAAAGAAATTTAGTAACGCTTGATAAGAAATGTTGTTCTTTCTGCACTTGGATTAGAAATTTCTGCTATTCGCAATCAGAATATGATAAAAAAAGGTCCATCCGTCATTTATGTCCGATTAAATATGCATTACATTGCCTAGAAGGCATACCAACATTGTCACTAAGGCTAAGATAGTTTTCAGACTATTATATAAGATTGACATAGCTGACATAGATATTCAAGAAATAATCGTAAGAATCATTTACACTCAGTATTTCAATCGCCAAAGGAGATGTATTGACTAATTCTAATATTGACTAATTCACAGACTAGTGTTAACTATGAGCAGTAAACGTACTTTTCAGTGGGAGACTTTATCAACTAAATTATTATTATACTAATTATTAAAATGTTACAATGTATGATAACACAACTCGGCACACTACATTGCAATATGAGATACGTATAAGATAACGTACTCAGATGTTTAACATCTACATAAACCGGCCAAACCGATTGACCAATGTCCAGTTCTTAAACTGACTCCCCTTTGATTAATAGGCAGTCTCTTTCTCTCTTTTGTCTTGTCTTCCAGCCATACGCCCGTGGTCCAAATTGGTAAACCAGTTTTTTTGGATATCGTCCGTTCTTTTCAACTGTCTTCAGTATCTTTTTGTCATAATAAGTTCTGAAAAATACAACGTTTCGTTGACATAGAAGCGAGGACTAATTTAGTCTCAACAATTGTGTGCTGAATGCGAGGACTAGTTCAACAATTGTGCGCTGAATGCGAGGACTAGTTCAACAATTGTGCGCTGAATGCGAGGACTAGTTCAACAATTGTGCGCTGAAGCTAGGACAATTTCAACAATTGTGTGCTGAAGCTAGGACTAGTTCAACAATTGTGTGCTGAATGCGAGGACTAGTTCAACAATTGTGCGCTGAAGTTAGGACTAGTTCAACAATTGTGTGCTGAATGCGAGGATTAGTTCAACAATTGTGTGCTTAAGCTAGGACTAGTTCAACAATTTTGTGCTGAATGCGAGGACTAGTTCAACAATTGTGTGCTGAAGTTAGGACTAGTTCAACAATTGTGCGCTGAAGCTAGGACTAGTTCAACAATTGTGCGCTGAAGCGAACACTAGTTCAACAATTGTGCGCTGAAGCTAGGACTAGTTCAACAATTGTGCGCTGAATGCGAGGACTAGTTCAACAATTGTGCGCTGAATGCGAGGTCTAGTTCAACAATTGTGCGCTGAATGCGAGGACAAGTTCAACAATTGTGTGCTGAAGAGAAGACTAATTCAGCAATTGTGTGTTTAGTCTCAACAAATTTGTGGTACTAGTTCATGCAGACAAACGTTAATATACCGCCTCTGCCTCTGTAATAATAATCATTTCGTTTACGACATTGTCCAGAAATAACACCTTAAGTAACTCAATACTTATTTCCAAAGTGGTCTCATTTTTATTACCCGCATGTTACTTCGATAAAATGTCACTTCCCTTCCCAGAGTGCAGCGCGCTGATTCACCAAGACACGTATTTTTAATCCTATTGACAAGATAAAGTAGTTGAAACTTTTGCTTTATTAAAGCAATGTGGACTACGAATGCTCTGATTAAGCGTGCTTGGTCGAAGAATCAACGGTGTCATTTTTAACGGTCGGGAGTTGAACTCGCGACCTCCCGCGTGCGAAACAATGATGCTACCATTGAGCTGTACCACCCGGTGTGTAAACAGATAGCAGATTTTAGATTTGTCAGAAATAAAGAGGTTCCCATGTAGTACGTGTATGTAGTTGAGGAGCTAATCACTACATTTGTTCTTGTTCTGCTGGTTTCTTATTACGTACTTTAAGCACAAGAAAAAACTCTTGATAAATAAAGTTGAAAAGGTTCGTCTTGGAATTTTATATCACTTACGTGATGCGTCATTGCGTACAGAGCTTGTGTCAACAGTAACGCTGTATGAAACAGAGCTTAAATAACATTACGTAAAGTTTGAAAAAATAATCAGAACAGGTGCTGTACCTCCTCATTCAGATCAGAACTACGCACCTTCGATAGATAATGCGCGAGCACAGCTGTAAATTTCAAATTGTAAACTGTAGGTCAAAGCAATCTACTGTTTAAAATATTGAAAGGAAACATACTATTTTTTCAAAAACGACTTACGTGAAAGAATTATTACCACACAAATATAATTTCGCGTTCACGCCACTAGTTCTTCGCTGTTACATGCATTTCGCCATTCGCTAGTTAGACGGGCACTAGCGCCTGCATTTCGGAAACGCATTGCACAAAAAACAGGTACTGTACCTCTCAGTTCAGATCTGTTCGTTTGTGACGAACTACGCACGTTCAACAGCTCATGCGCGAGTACAGCGGCAAATTTGAATTTTTATCTTAAAACTTGCCTAGTTTTAGTACAACACACTGAATATCTTACAGTAACACTGTACTTTTTATCGGATATGAAAATGGTGTCGTATATGAAACATTATCCTGTCTTCCTTTAAGCAAAAGTACAAACTACTGTATCTTGCCAAGATGATTAAAAATACGTTTTTTGGTGCGTCAGTGGTGCACACTGGGAAGGTGAGTCAGTGACGTTTTACCAGTTGGCGCGAACATTTTAAATTTTTAAAAATTTTCTGTTCTAGCAAATCTTTCAAGCAGGTAAGCATAAACATTTCTTATGTTATGAGTTTTATGCAACATGTTTGGGGGGTAAACTTTAAAATTCACTTGTCTTTTCCTTTAACCAAACTTACCTCATTGCTCGACTCAACTTTTCATAATTCATGTCTGGATTGTGTTTGTGAGCTCCCCAAAGATTAGCCATGTACTTGGAGTCGACGAAACGAAACACGCCCTCTTCTTCATTTTCCCACCTGATGTACTGGGGGCAGTGTTTGGGATCATTGAGACAATCCCTGATGAATTCCCACAGGCGTAGCTTCCTAGCATTGCCTACAGAAAAAATATTAAGAACAATGTTATTTTGATAAGCAGGACTTTTCAACCTGGCTTCCATTATAGATCACCTGGAGGACAAGAAAGGGGGTACCTAAAGTAGGTTTTAGAAAAATCGCTTTAAAAAGTTATACTACTTTACAGCAATTTTATGCGTATATCGTACTCGTGTTGAGAGGATTTTTTGTTTGTTTTCATTTTAAATTTTCCGCAATGCTGTTCCGACAGCGCCATTACATGACGTCATATACGCACAACGTAAATCAGGATAAGAAAAGGAAATATTAAATTATGTCCCATCTATATTACTTAGCATTTCGCTTGCCTGCTGGAAAGACTTATGTTACTAGAGATGAAAGCTAATTATTTAAAATGTTTTCAGCAATTGGTGAAATGTCGATGACTCACCTCCAGGGTGCACCACTCACTAACCAAAAACATATTTTTAATTTTATTGACAAGATGCAGCAATTTAAAATTTTACTTAGTTAGTGACGTGTGCGCTACGAATGCTCTGAATGTTATGTAAACTTGTTTCAAATGTCCTGTCATCAAAATGGCATCATCTAATGGTCATCGCGGGAGTTTAAATCTACATGTTTTCTACAACGTTACTACCACCGCAAGTCCTGTATGCAAAAGAGCAGTACGTAAGACGAGTTTTTAAGCCTTATGTGAGTGGAGTGTTTTCTTGTGCTTTAAGTCCCTTTACATTAGGATTATGAGTTTCGATATGTATCACTTTTACCCAATACAGTAGTACTGTAACATAATAAAAACATTACGTAGCGTATATTTCTTTACCACTAACGTGTTTAGTGACAAATGAGTATAATACTGAAAATATACACATGAACAAAATCTTACTTTAAGTTTTTTAACTAATTAGTTCAGTCTGTGAATATCGGACCCAGTCCTAAAGCATAGTTCAAGACAATCTGTTTAGAATATTGAAATAGAACGTTATTTTTTAAAGAATGATTTACACAAAAAATTATCTCTACAAAACCTAGTTATGCGTTGGCGCGGCTAATTTTTCGTCGTTACGTGCAATTCGTCATTCGCTAGTTAGATTGACCGCGCTGCGCTAAAACAAGCGCTGTTCCTTTCAGTTTAGAGTTGTTCGGTTGTGACGTAGTGCACACGTTCGAGTGCTCATGCTTGAGCACAGCACAGCTTAAACTTAGAATTTGCCGAGTTTTGGAAATCACATCGAAGTAGAAACATACTTCAATTTTCGCTTGCACAAACGCGTGCAACACGCTGATGAAATGTTGAAAAAAATTATGTTCAGTTGTGACGTCATCACTAGTTGGGCTCGCCGGCCGTTATTTAAATTTTTTTAGCATATTGTTTAGTTATGAAAACCGCTCTGGTGTTATTATTACAGGTGTAAAAATGTATAGTTGTTACCGTAGTACAAAATGGGACAGTGTATGAAAAATCGTCGTTTTCCTTTAATCCACTTACTAACGTGTGAAAGTACTATCATCAACATTTGTAAAAAAAAATCAGCAAATTAACGAGTATATATATATATATATATTAAGTATTTAAAAAACTTACGTCGTTTATTTCTGATTACGGTATCGTTTTTCTGTCGTTCGCTTCCGTCACCCCTGCAGCTGCTGTAATCGTCAGTCTTGCAGTCAGTGTATGAAGCGAACGGGAACTCGTTATTAGATCCACAATTAAAAGAGGAAGGCAGAGGAAATTCGCAGTCGTAATTTGTGGCAGGAGATGCGGACGGAGAAGATGTAGCATAAGAATCATCACCTAAATCAGAAATTTGTAATTACAGGTTAATTTGCGGTTAATTATAGGTTAATTACAAGTTAATTCTAAGTTAATTATAGGGTAATTATAGGTTAATTATGTTAATTATAGGTTAGTTACAGGTTAATTATAAGTTAATTATAGGTTAATTATAGGTTAATTATGTTAATTATGGGTTAATTATAGGTTAATTATGGGTGAATTATGAGTTAATTATAGGTTAATTATAGGTTAATTATAGGTTGATTATAGGTTAATCATAGGTTAATTATGCGTTAATTATGGGTTAATTATAGGTTGATTATAGCTTAATTATAGTGTACAAGCGGAGCCGTTTCAGTGTGGGCGGAGCTGTGTACAAGCAGAGCCGTTTCAGTGTGGGCGGAGCTGTGTACAGGCGGAGCTGTTTCAGTGTGGGCGGAGCTGTATACAAGTGGAGCCGTTTCAGTGTGGGTGGAGCTGTGTACAAGCAGAGCCGTTTCAGTGTGGGCAGAGCTGTGTACAAGTGGAGCCGTTTCAGTGTGGGCAGAGCTGTGTACAAGCGGAGCCGTTTCAGTGTGGGCGGAGCTGTATACAAGTGGAGCCGTTTCAGTGTGGGCGGAGCTGCATACAAGTGGAGCCGTTTCAGTGTGGGCGGAGCTGTGTACAAGCGGAGCCGTTTCAGTGTGGGCAGAGCTGTGTACAAACGGAGCCGTTTCAGTGTGGGCAGAGCTGAGTACAAGTGGAGCCGTTTCAGTGTGGGCGGAGCTGTGTACAAGCGGAGCCGTTTCAGTGTGGGCGGAGCTGTGTACAAGCGGAGCCGTTTCAGTGTGGGCAGAGCTGTGTACAAGTGGAGCCGTTTCAGTGTGGGCGGAGCTGTGTACAAGCGGAGCCGTTTCAGTGTGGGCAGAGCTGTGTAGAAGCAGAGCCGTTTCAGTGTGGGCGGAGCTGTGTACAAGCAGAGCTGTTTCAGTGTGGGCGGAGCTGTATACAAGTGGAGCCGTTACAGTGTGGGCGGAGCTGTACAAGCGGAGCCGTTTCAGTGTGGGCGGAGCTGTACAAGCGGAGCCGTTTCAGTGTGGGCGGAGCTGTGTACAAGCGGAGCCGTTTCAGTGTGGGCGGAGCTGTGTACAAGTGGAGCCGTTTCAGTGTGGGCGGAGCTGTACAAGCGGAGCCGTTTCAGTGTGGGCGGAGCTGTACAAGCGGAGCCGTTTCAGTGTGGGCCGAGCTGTGTACAAGCAGAGCCGTTTCAGTGTGGGTGGAGCTGTGTACAAGTGGAGCCGTTTCAGTGTGGGCGGAGCTGTGTACAAGCAGTGGCGTCGTGCCATAGGGGCCCGGGGGGGCCTGGGCCCCCCAATTTTTTTTAGAAAATGTCAAAAATTTGAAGGGCGTCAGCGGCTCGTAATGAGACCAGTAAGCAAATTTATTTCCGACTTTTTTACACAGCGGTTGAGCTCTTCTGGAGTGATGTTCTGCGTCGATAGTTCTGCGTCGGATTCCTGACAGCTGATAAATACTTTTAATTTAATTAAGTTTCCGTTGCTATAGCTTTAAGTTAAATACCATGTTAAATAAATCGTTTTTCTTGCATGCAAAATACTGTTTATTTTTTTTCAAAATTAAATTTTTAAAATTTAAAATTCAAATTTAAACAGTTAAAATCCGCCATTATAGTCGCCCCCCCCAATTTTTTTGGGTGCACGACGCCCCTGGTACAAGTGGAGCCGTTTCAGTGTGGGCGGAGCTGTACAAGCGGAGCCGTTTCAGTGTGGGCGGAGCTGTACAAGCGGAGCCGTTTCAGTGTGGGCGGAGCTGTGTACAAGCGGAGCCGTTTCAGTGTGGGCGGAGCTGTACAAGCGGAGCCGTTTCAGTGTGGGCGGAGCTGTACAAGCGGAGCCGTTTCAGTGTGGGCGGAGCTGTACAAGCGGAGCCGTTTCAGTGTGGGCGGAGCTGTACAAGCGGAGCCGTTTCAGTGTGGGCGGAGCTGTACAAGCGGAGCCGTTTCAGTGTGGGCGGAGCTGTGTACAAGCAGAGCTGTTTCAGTGTGGGCGGAGCTGTATACAAGTGGAGCCGTTACAGTGTGGGTGGAGCTGTGTACAAGCAGAGCCGTTTCAGTGTGGGCAGAGCTGTGTACAAGTGGAGCCGTTTCAGTGTGGGCCGAGCTGTGTACAAGCAGAGCCGTTTCAGTGTGGGCGGAGCTGTGTACAAGCAGAGCCGTTTCAGTGTGGGCAGAGCTGTGTACAAGTGGAGCCGTTTCAGTGTGGGCCGAGCTGTGTACAAGCAGAGCCGTTTCAGTGTGGGTGGAGCTGTGTACAAGTGGAGCCGTTTCAGTGTGGGCGGAGCTGTGTACAAGCAGTGGCGTCGTGCCATAAGGGCCCGGGGGGGCCTGGGCCCCCCAATTTCTTTTAGAATATGTCAAAAATTTGAAGGGCGTCAGCGGCTCGTAATGAGACCAGTAAGCAAATTTATTTCCGACTTTTTTACACAGCGGTTGAGCTCTTCTGGTGTGATGTTCTGCGTCGATAGTTCTGCGTCGGATTCCTGACAGCTGATAAATACTTTTAATTTTAATTAAGTTTCCGTTGCTATAGCTTTAAGTTAAATACCATGTTAAATAAATCGTTTTTCTTGCATGCAAAATACTGTTTATTTTTTTTCAAAATTAAATTTTTAAAATTTAAAATTCAAATTTAAACAGTTAAAATCCGCCATTATAGTCCCCCCCCCCAATTTTTTTGGGTGCACGACGCCCCTGGTACAAGTGGAGCCGTTTCAGTGTGGGCGGAGCTGTACAAGCGGAGCCGTTTCAGTGTGGGCGGAGCTGTGTACAAGCGGAGCCGTTTCAGTGTGGGCGGAGCTGTGTACAAGCGGAGCCGTTTCAGTGTGGGCGGAGCTGTACAAGCGGAGCCGTTTCAGTGTGGGCGGAGCTGTACAAGCGGAGCCGTTTCAGTGTGGGCGGAGCTGTACAAGCGGAGCCGTTTCAGTGTGGGCGGAGCTGTGTACAAGCAGAGCTGTTTCAGTGTGGGCGGAGCTGTATACAAGTGGAGCCGTTTCAGTGTGGGCCGAGCTGTGTACAAGCAGAGCCGTTTCAGTGTGGGCGGAGCTGTGTACAAGCAGAGCCGTTTCAGTGTGGGCAGAGCTGTGTACAAGTGGAGCCGTTTCAGTGTGGGCCGAGCTGTGTACAAGCAGAGCCGTTTCAGTGTGGGTGGAGCTGTGTACAAGTGGAGCCGTTTCAGTGTGGGCGGAGCTGTGTACAAGCAGTGGCGTCGTGCCATAGGGGCCCGGGGGGGCCTGGGCCCCCCAATTTTTTTTAGAAAATGTCAAAAATTTGAAGGGCGTCAGCGGCTCGTAATGAGACCAGTAAGCAAATTTATTTCCGACTTTTTTACACAGCGGTTGAGCTCTTCTGGAGTGATGTTCTGCGTCGATAGTTCTGCGTCGGATTCCTGACAGCTGATAAATACTTTTAATTTTAATTAAGTTTCCGTTGCTATAGCTTTAAGTTAAATACCATGTTAAATAAATCGTTTTTCTTGCATGCAAAATACTGTTTATTTTTTTTCAAAATTAAATTTTTAAAATTTAAAATTCAAATTTAAACAGTTAAAATCCGCCATTATAGTCGCCCCCCCCAATTTTTTTGGGTGCACGACGCCCCTGGTACAAGTGGAGCCGTTTCAGTGTGGGCGGAGCTGTACAAGCGGAGCCGTTTCAGTGTGGGCGGAGCTGTACAAGCGGAGCCGTTTCAGTGTGGGCGGAGCTGTGTACAAGCGGAGCCGTTTCAGTGTGGGCGGAGCTGTACAAGTGGAGCCGTTTCAGTGTGGGCGGAGCTGTACAAGCGGAGTTGTTTGTCTGTCGAGCTTGTAGATGATTAAAATTATTAACCTTGTTCAATGGAATTTTTATAGACAGTTTTCCCCCCTTCGATTGATATCTATTTCTTAGAACAAAACTGGTAAAGACCAACTAAAAATAGTACTTATACAGCAAAGCTTCTCTAACATTAGAAAACAATTAACTATATTATACTATTTACCTTCAGAGTCACAGCGAGGGAAGCCGTAGGTTGTTATTGGAAGTTGCTCTGAATCAAAACACGAATAATCTGAATTCCAACGTTCTGTGTCAAAATCAGTCATAGATCCCGAGTCAAACCGAGGCATTCTAGGCCCTGAAAACGTGCAAAAGTTTTTTGTTTTTTTCCTCTTTTTGCAAAACGCATGTAAACCCTGTTGTAAGAAATCAAAAATCTTTCTTAGTTTGGTTCTTCGAAGTCTGACTCATAAATCTTAAACAAGACAAACCAGTAAGAAACGCCAATTGTATTTCAAACTCACGTTTTATGAATATGAAAAACGCATTTTAATAAATAGTTAAAATATTTAAAATATTTTAGAGCTCATAAATAATCTAATCGTTGTAGCACAAATTACTGTAGAATACAGGGTAGATGTTTGTAGCACGACTGGAACATATTTTATTATACAATACACTCTTCAAGGCTGAGGTGAAAGAGGTGTTTTCTAGTTAGCCACCAATCCATTTACCGACCTAGTTTGGCGTTGCTGACTTGTATATTACATGTATTACACAGGTTAAGTTCACAAATGAGATGGCATAGTTCGTGAGGTGGCATGGCATAGTTCGTCAGGTGGCATGGCATAGTTCGTCATAGCTCATAAGTCTCGTTTGGCAGATTAAAAATCAGTAAAAATCGATTTTTTTATTTCGACTTACTTTTATCATTTAGATTCTTCTTTGTGCAAAACGATTCATTAAATGTTGGCAATTTCGTGGTCTGCGCATGCGCAGCCTGGCAGTTGAATCTCTGTCCAGCGACGGTGGAGTCTTTCGTGTAGACAGACGGAGAATTTTGAGAATTGCAAAAGTCTGTAAGAAAGGCATGTTCAATTTTTTATTCATTTCAATACTTTGCAAGCTGACAAGGTTTACTCAGCGTGCATGTGAGCGTATGTATAAGTATTTGGTACTGCAGCGCCGCCTGTTTTCACTCATTTTTATCGGTAATATTCATATAATAAGTTTTTTTCTTTAGTTCTTTTTTACACTTGTCCGGAGCACGTGAGGGAAGTACAATTTGCTTCACAGCCCACAAGCAACGTAGTGTTTGGACCTGTTGTGCGCATGCGGCCACGCGCACACGTCTGAGATAACATGCTGTACGCTAGCGTCTGCTGCTAGGTAGAAAAGTACTGTCTCTATCACAGTAACAATTGCCACGTGCTTACCGAGTACTGTCATATTCTTGGATATTACAAAATGTAAACTCAGTGTGTGCGCTTAAAACATTACTTATTTATTTATTTATAAAACAAATTGTTTAATAATGAACGCCTTGCACCCCAAGAAATAAGTTCTCTGACTGTAAGTGAACTACAACAGCTTAATTTTTCACAGTTGTCTCTCCATGAGAAAGTTGCAGTTAAGAAAAGAGGCGCCTGATCTTCAAATGTAACTACAACACTAAGGTTACACGTGTTTGTTACGTTTTATACAGTGTTAAAACAATGGCTAAAAAATTTTTGAAGCAGCACCCCCCCCCACACTAATTTTAGCTACGAGCCACCACTGCAACACAATATTACACAGCAAGTTCTACACACCTTTACCTTTGCTATCTAATCATGTCAAATTTGAGGTTCTCTGGCTCCTATAACGTTCCTCGAGCCTATGGTAGGGAGCGATATTTCTTTACCCAATAATCCGTGGAAATATGAAATATTTTTTCACTATTGTGTAAATAGTGAATGCCTGTTCTGACTTAGTTTATTACTGTTCTGAAGTCACTGATGTCTGTTTTGACTTAGCTTGTTATCGTTCTGAAGTCACTGTAAATGTCTGTTTTGACTTAGCTTATTACTGTTCTGAAGTCACTGTAAATGTCTATTTTGACTTAGCTTATTATTGTTCTGAAGTCACTGTCAATGTCTGTTTTGACTTAGCTTATTACTGTTCTGAAGTCACTGTCAATGTCTATTTTGACTTAGCTTATTATTGTTCTGAAGTCACTGTAAATGTCTGTTTTTACTTAGCTTATTACTGTTCTGAAGTCACTGTAAATGTCTATTTTGACTTACCTTATTACTGTTCAAAAGTCACTATAAATGTCTGTTTTGACTTAGTTTATTACTGTTCTGAAGTCACTGTAAATGTCTGTTTTGACTTAGCTTATTATTGTTCTGAAGTCACTGTAAATGTCTGTTTTTACTTAGCTTACTACTGTTCTGAAGTCACTGTTAAAGTATGTTTTGACTTAGCTTATTATCGTTCTGAAGTCACTATGAATGTCTGTTTTGACTTAGCTTATTAATGTTCAAAAGTCACTGTTAATGTCTGTTTCGACTTAGCTTATTAATGTTCAAAAGTCACTATTAAAGTATGTTTTGACTTAGTTTATTAATGTTCAATAGTCACTGTTCATGTATGTTTTCAACTTAGGTCATTACTATGTTGGAGTTACTGTTAATGTTTGACTTTGATGTCTTCCGTGGCGTATACTAATCTGAAGTCGCTCTAAAGGTTTTCACATGAATAATTGATTTTGCTACTTGCATGTTTTATGTAGTCATGTAAGTTTTTATATATAATCCTTTGATTGTGCTACGATACGTGTAATTCCACACTTGGGTGAATGGTACGAAAGCTATTCTCCTCCCTTCTCCCCACAACATTCATTGCTTTTGAATTAAAATGTCTTATATTCTGAAAACAAGTGACGTGTTGTGAAAATAATCTAATCTAATCTATTGTGCAATATTACAAACAGTAGGTGATGTAAACATTATTGCTTTTTCCAGGGATAAGATATTTTCAAGGGATTAATCATAGGTCCGTTGACATAGCTTTGTAAATAAAATATAAAAACCCTCTGCAAACATTTCGTTGCAGCAGTTCATTTACCCCAACGCTCAACTTAAATTTGCAAACAAAGCTATGTGTTCAACATTAACAAAATCTGATACATGCTCTGGTAGAAAGTTAAAAAAAGCTGAGCAAGCAGAAACTGTAGAAAAGCACACTAGAACAAAGACATTATAACAATGTATCTTAAAGCACAAGAAAGGGGTACCTTAAGTAGGTTTCAGAAAAATTGCATTAAAAAATTATATTACTTTATAGCAATTTTATGCGTATATCGTACTCGCGTTGAAAGGAATTTTTGTTTGTTTTCATTCTAAATTTCAGCGATACTTTACCGACGGCACCATTACATGACGTCATATATGCACAACGTAAATCAGGGGAAGAAACGGCAATGTTAAATTCTGTCCCAAAAAAATTTTCCATGCAAAATTATATTACTTAACATTTCGCTTACCTGCTGGAAAGACTTATGTAACCAGAAAAGAAAATGATTAATTATTTGAAATGTTTTCACCAATTGGTAAAATGTCGTTGACTCACCTCCAGGGTGCGCCACTCACTAACCAAAAACGTATTTTTAATCTTATTGATAAGATACAATAATTTAAAATTTTACTAAGTTAGTGACACGTGCACTACGAATGCTTTGATTAAGTTTGCACAATGTTATCTAAACTTGTTTCAAATGACCGTCATCGCAGGAGTTTAAATGTATATGTTTTTTACATCGTTACTGCCGACGCAAGTCCTGCATGCAAAAAGGCAATATGTAAGTGGTACAAAATTTCAAGACGATATTTTAAGATTTATGTAAGTGGAGGGTTTTCTCAGGCTTTAAAGCCTGATTCTGTTAACTCACCTTTCAAGAGACCAGAACTTTGTTTGTCCATCTTTCGTACCTCCCCGTGCAAAACACGTCCATTTTCTGGTCCCAGAATGGTCACAAACTGACCCAAAGACATGCGGCACAGAACTTTACCATTGAAGCCAACGAAACGGTCAAGTGGGAATTCGTAAGCCGGTTTCTTTAATACATTGAAGGAAAAATCGCACAACCAACTGGTAACATGTTCTGGACCCCACTGATGAACATCATCTGGTAGGTTACTTGCTAGAAAATTCAAAAAAGCTCATTTAAAAACGATTTGAGATTTATGTAAATAACTAATACATGGATCATACAATGGTGAACCAAAGAGAATGAAGATCATGCAATGGTTAGCCATAGAGAAAAGGATCATGCAATGGTTAGCCAAAGAGAATGAAGATCATACAATGGTGAGCCAAAGAGAATGAAGATCATACAATGGTGAGTCAAAGAGAATGAAGATCATACAATGGTGAGCCAAAGAGAAAGAAGATCATACAATGGTTAGTCATAGAGAATAAGATCATACAATGGTGAGCCAAGGAGGAAGAAAAGCATACAATGGTTAGTTATAGAGAACAGGATCATATAATGGTTAGCCAAAGAGAATGAAGACCATACAATGGTGAGCCAAAGAGAAAAAAGATCATACAATGGTGAACCAAAGAGAATGAAGACCATACAATGGTGAGCCAAAGAGAAAAAAGATCATACAATGGTGAGCCAAAGAGAAAGAAGACCATACAATGGTGAGCCAAAGAGCAAAAAGATCATACAATGGTGAGCCAAAGAGAAAGAAGATCATACAAGATGAACCAAAGAAAAGAAGATCATAAAATGGTAAGCCAAATTGAATGAAGATCATAAAATGGTGAGCCAAAGGGAATAGGATCATACAACTGTCACCGACAAAGAAAAACAGTTGAAAAATAACAGGAACCAAATAGATTTTCCATAAAAAAAACAAATTGACAACCTGTTATTTAGTGACGGATTATGAAGGTCTTCAAACGGATACAGACTGTTTCATGATTATAATGAAAGTTTCTTGTGTGCTTGACCAAAATTAAAACAAGGCAACCCAGCATGCATCATACTCGACTGTGATTTGCAAAACTAATGATTGACCATCAGAATCGCGTCTAATTCAGATTTCTTTGGATCGAGCTGTGGAAGGGGTGACGGACTTATAAACATTGGTGTTGTTGTTGGCATCCTTCTGTCTCGGAAGACAATGGAGTGTGCGCCAAGAGAGTCAATTATTGATCACATAGCATCGACTGTGGCTGAGCAAACCGATCCTTGAACCACTGGAGTGGCATCTCCAGGGCGCACTCCTGATCGAGGTGTATGGAGATCCTGAGTTACCCAGACAACAGGAACCCCCTGTCTTCCTCCCTGGTGGTCCAAAGGAAAGCGGAGCGATACGTTTGGCACCAGGTTGGCTGCAGGAGCTGCCGGAGTCAGTGAGCATGCTGCATTGGTCCACCTCCTGGGCTCCACTCCTGATTTGGAAGGTTTACTCCTCTACACATGGCCGTTGGGTCACTTGAACTCCTCCGCCATCTAGCCGTTGGCTGCTTCTGCAGCTCCTCCGCCTAGTGTCGAGATACAGTGTGGGCATCCCGCAAGCCTACAGCACCTGGTATTCTTAGGCGGTCACCCATCTCAGTACTAACCATGCTCAACGTTGCTTAACTTCGGTGATCAGACGAGAACCGGTGTTTTAACGTGATATGGCCGTACACAAAGGTCCTTATCAACGTTAGGGTTCAATTAAACGAACGCAGTTCAAACAGTAAAGGTTTCTGACCCCAATAAAATGACGTAATGTTAACTTGGCAACGGCAAATCTCTGACATTCACAGTCTTAAATTACAGGTAGTTTGTGTAGCTGTTTTTATTGTTTTATACGCGAATGTATTCTCTCCGTGCACCACAATTTTTTACTAAAGTTGCGTTGTACTTTGGCCTTCACCTCTTTATCATAGCGTAAATTTCCCCAGCTATCTAGATTTATTTACCTTGCATTAGTAATAATACAAGTCGTACAGTAATGCTCAACTGGAACATCATAAGTGCACCTTCTGTGTGAATGTACTGTACCTTATTACCTTATTAACTGAGTAACTAACTAACTAACTAACATAAACTAAACTAGACTTCAGTAAATAAACGACTTGATTAAATTTTGCTACCACTGAAAGCCAACAATAACAGTGACAACGATCATGATGACTACAACGATGAAAGGATAGCAGACTGAGTGAATTTATAGTCTTTTCGCTATCCTTTCTCTAGTTCTAGATCTATCTGTACATTTTAACCATTCTTCAAAACTTATTAGAGATTCTTTTATTAATCATGTTTTATTGGAGCATTATAAAGAGATAAATAAATTAAAATTGAATTGAATTGAATTGAAGTTGAACCACATAATGACGACAACGATGATGACGATGGCCATCGCGAGAGATGATAGTGTCGGTGATGACAATGATGATGACGACGGCGACGACGATGATGGTAATAATATTCATGATTTCAACGAATATTATGTTTTCAACGAAAAAGCCAATAATCATGACACAATTGTGTTGTTGGTAATGATGTTATGACGAGGACATTGATGGTAACATAACGATGACGACAACAGTGACGACAATGGCGACAATGGCAACGACGATAGTGACAGAAGTGATACATTTTTGAACTGCTTGTTGCTGAACAATTGTCTAGCATTATGAATGTTGCGGTCAGTACAGGAACGGATTAAATCAGGGGTTTAATTACTTAAAGCTCCTGAAAGCTGCTGTAGTTCTGCACAAATAAAACATAAACAACTCGTCTTGAAATTTTATATCATTTATATGCTGTCTTATTGCACATAGGGCTTATTAGCAGTAACGCCTTATAAAACTTGAAAATTTAAACTCCTGCGATGATCACTAGGTACAATGGTAAAGATACCACTTACATACTGCCTTTTTGCATGCAGGACTTGCATCGGCAGTAACTATGTGTAAAACATGTACATTTAAACTCCCGCGATGAAAGTTAGATGCAGCCATTTTGACGATAAATTGTTTGAAATAAGTTTAGATAATATTGCGTAAAATTTGAAATAAATAATCAGAGCATTCGTAACGCACATTTCCCTAACTAAGCAAAAATATAAATTACTGCATCTGATCAATAAGATTACGTTTTTGGTGAATCAGTGGTGCACATTGGGAAGGCGAGTCAGCGACATTTTACCAGTTAGCGCGAGCATTTTAAATTATTAAGAATTTTCTTTTCCAATTACATAAGTTTTTCAGGCAGGTAAGCGTAGATCGCTAATTTCACAACTTACAGGAAACTGTGGAACTTTCCTCCTCCAACTCTTGATTGTCTGCAAACTCATCGTCTCCATATCGAATCAGAGCAGCAAGGAGTTCCTCAGCATCGCAAGTGAGAAACATCTCCTGTGAAGTATTGTCCTAAAATAACAATTGATATAAAATGTAATTTGTATTGTTGTTTGCTAAAAATGTGCACAGAATATCAAAGTTTTGTAATCTTTCTTGAAAAAAGTTAAAAAATCTTAACAAACTCGATGCAACACTTACATTAATACAGATTATATAACAAAATAAAACACAATACAATGCAATCAAAGCA
>JAQGDQ010000499.1:0-120000 GCA_030141605.1 Tubiluchus corallicola | reverse complement strand
ATGCACAACGCTTACGTCCATAAGTTAGTGATTAAAACGTTCAGCTGTGAATAAAATATGTTACTTAATTAAATTAAATAAATACTTGTACAGCACAGATCATCATTATAATTAATAACGCAGGCACAATGCAGTAACATTACGTTGATTCCATATATGTGGATATAATGCTATGACGATGAAATTTATAACTACAGATTGAAACCCAAGTTAGCAGGTATAAATGATTCAAAGTTAACCTGCATGCAAAAATTATAGCCTGACCACCTCTACGCAGATTTACTCAGATTGTAGCAGCAGGAAAGAATTAGTCAAGAATACAGTATGCGAGCGCTGCCTTGGGGCAGAACAATGTTCGCTGCTCTGTGAAGTTGCTGTACAAGTCACTAGGCAAAGTTTGTATCTATATGTGAGCATAACTCGTTCAAAGACTGAATAGGAAAACAGCTGAACTTATTTTATTCTTATCTGATTTATGATATGGTCACAGACGCGAGTGAAAACCACAATGGGCCTAGTAGCGTGGCGAAGATAACTTTGTGGACAATGTCCTGTGTGCTTTTCATCGCAACTTAGTAAATACCACTGCTCGCACGGAAGCCATAATACAAAATGTTCAAAAACGCAATTAGATCGAGAAATTACCGTTATGTGGGAATTATTGCGTTTTTGCTTGGTGTTCTTTTTTCTCTCACTTACGTGTTTCACACTAAAATATATCTAACAGTGAATTCTGCAAAAGGTGAAACCTTGAGTTCAGTTCAGCAAAAGAACACAACAATCCATGTTGCCTTTACCGCGTGTGGAAAGAAGCAGAAATTAATCCTAGAAGCGGAAGTGCTTTTGAAATCTGCCCTCATGATGACATCAAGGTTTATTCATGTTCACGTCATCGTTGATAACGTTTATATGCGGGAGAAATTGTCTTCAATATTTGAATTCTGGAAAAAAGTGAGATCCTTTGATGTGACCTTCCACAAACCGTGGTATCCGACAGGAGAGAATTGGCTCTCTAGGGGGAAGTTTGGAAGCACAGCCTGGATGTTTCTGCACGAAATCTTGCCAAACGTCAGCCAAGTTCTCAAGCTAGACACGGATGTAATTTTTACCAAGCCACTCGAAGATCTTTGGCTTCATTTTGAGAACATGACAAACGACCAAATGATGGCTCTTGCTTTCGACTTTCCAGGCAACCATTGGAATTATTTGCTTAACAGGTCCAAACAGCTTCAGACAGCTAAAACGCTTAATGTCACAACTGATCCACCATCGCTGATTAAAGAATGGCGGATGGGTGTGAACACTGGTGTAGTTTTGATGGATTTGAAGAAAATTCGCAGTTCCAATTGGCAAGACGAAATAATGAAAATCGTAAAAACGTACAAGAGTGACTGTGGTAAAGGAAAAACGTTTCGCTTCTGCTTAGTTGATCAAAATAGCTGTGCTGTGTACTTTGAAGAAAACCCCGAGAAATTGTACTTTCTTCCAGGTGGATGGAATCTTATCTGGACGTATGTGACGCTAGGTTTTTGTGAGGACGTTAAGACTCACGGAATTGGCATTTTCCATGGAGCAGGGGCCGCTTTTCATAGGAAACCAGTGTATCATTTAACAGACTATGCTGGCAATCATTTTGCTTGTCGCTGGTTATACATGCAAATCTTCGACATGTTTATGAAACTTGACATAGATGATACAAAGAACTCAGTGTTGAAAAAACTTGAATATCTTCGGAGTAATCCAGGCACGCCAAAAGAAAAACTGTCAGTGCGTGACTTAGATCAGTGTGTGTTGGTAGTGGATTTTTTAATCCGAGGAATTCGTGAAAGAATGGGTTAACTTTTCCTTATGAATGCTTTCGTTTAATTTATATGATAATGGTGTTTATTCTTGTATTTATGATGTTTGGTACTGATACGTTTTCTAACAAACTGGTTACCAGTCAAAATGGATTTATCACATTGACACTTATAACATTGAACAAGTTAGAACAGTTTTGAAATATTTATTCCTATTTGGTGTTTCTAAAAAGCATATAAACCACAAGGACAAGGACAAGATAGGACAAGATTTATTTACCGTCGTTTATTTATCACACAACATCAGCACTAACTGTTATTTACAATTACAACAATTCAGGTAATGACGCAACACACAAATAGCAGATAACATGTAGAGTATATCTCCTGGCGTTGGCAGCAGCTGGTATCGAACTCAAGACTGCATGGTTGCAGTCCGAAATCTAAACCACTCGGCCATCTAACCCATATGTGAGGCGCCTGTCTGTGTGTTTTTTTTAGCATTGTCTAAACACACACACACACACACACACACACACACACACACACACACACACACACACACACACACACACACACACACACACACACACACACACACACACACACACACACACACACACACACACACACACACACACACACACACACACACACATATATATGCTGAATGAATACCTTGATTCTTAGCAAAATTAATTCGCACCTCTTAATTTAGAATCACGTATTTATGAAATTTTATACACATAGTTAATCAAAAATATTTCTCAACTTCCGTATCTCCACTTTTGTTTAAAAGTATGAATTTATTAACATCACACATGGGTGAAAATTCTGGCAAGATATCTGATATTTAATTTAAGAAGCAGTCCTTTCTTGACAGTAAACATTGTACTGATTACTCTTCTTTCGTGCTCCCATTCTTACATAAAGTACATTTTCTCATATCAACAGGTGTTTTAGATCTGGTATATCAGAAGTCAGGCAAATCAAGCAGCAAAATAAAGAAACTTTCGCAGAACTTTTAAAAATACCGAGTGGTGCAACTGCGGTACATGTGTTAGTGCGTTACATGCGTTTACAAGCCGTGTTCAAAAACTCCGCCATTTAAATTTGACGTCATCAAGACAAAGTCCAGCAGTTATGAGAATGCGTATGATTTACCACCCCGAGTCTTTTGTATCACCCGTGAGCTGAAATAAAATGATTTGAATAGAACCTTTCCTATCTGTGGTATTACGTGCTGTTCTGGGCACTTACTCGGTATTTTTCCTTATTGTCCTATTAGAAACAGTATTTCTCATCTCGGCGAGGACCAAATACAATTATAATTTCTATTTATCTAATCCTACAGCTGTCACAATAAGTTAAGTGGTAGAAAAAAACCAACCACTTTCTCTGATAATGGACTTACATGTTAAGCGAGTCCAAATTAAGCGAGTCCCTCGTTCAATATATTTTAATTATCTGTCGTGTAATGTGTATGACACACAGTCACTTCTTTAACAAAAGGAAACAATTTCCTACCAATTGTTTAACTTTTCTTAACTTAGCTCAGTGCATTTTAGCATATTGGATAAAGACAGAGTTTACCAGCCACATTAACTATGTTGGGGTAAAATAAAATAACAAGTGGAAAAAATAGAAATAATTTTACAGCGGATGTTTGCAGGTGCTTACAATTTTGCATCAATGCCTCAGCTTCCTGTTACTATAAACCGATGATGCACTAATCGAAATTCTGGCATGCACTGTGACTCGTCTCGCAGGCTTATTAGCAGGATCAAAGAATTTTAAATAATAATAATATTATTATTATTATTATTATTATTGTTCGTAAAAATTATAATCATAAACTATGTAATGAAATTACTGTATCATTTATAAATTACGCCCGACCAAAGTACTCTAAGGTGGTAAAAAAAGTTCGCGCTTCTTGCTCGCAGTGTGGTGCTGACGTGTATTTTACTTGTGTTTATTATTTTCCCGTTTAGTTTAGTCAGTGTTTACTGTGTTTAATTTATTTTTGGTAAGGCGTTTCAAAATTTAATTGAATGCGCAATAAAGTCATAATAATTTGATGAAAGTGCTAATAATGTTTAGTTGTAATATTATACTCGTTACTCAAGTTTCTGAACTTGTGCTTTTTACTGTATTAACACAGTAACTGTCTTACTTGGTCTGTCTATCTTAATCTGATCTTCTGATACACTTTCCTCCGTTCTAGCATAGATTTTAAGGCGTATACCTAATGCCTGGCAAAATGGAAGACAACTGGCAGCAGACAATTATTCTTGCAACACAATTCTGTAGAATATTCAGCAAAACATCTTTAAAATATGTACACGTTTACTGTTTACTCTTGAGGTCGAGTTGTCTCCCCATATCCTGCTTTTTACAAATTGTATACGTTGGCCATATTTGACAAATTTCTGTCCATTCGTACAATAAATTCATGTTTAGATTCTTAACTAGTGTGGAAACAGTTGTTGACGAAACTTCGAATTGCCACATAAAAATTAATTGACAAAATTATAGCTGTGCCTTGGAGAAGTTATGGCAGACCTTGCGAAAACAAGTCACATCTGTCGTCTCCACCAAATGTTAAAAAATTCACAACATTTTTACTACAAATTTATACTTAGTTTAGGTGGTAATACCAAAAAAATGGTGTTAGCCTTGGTGTTGAAAAAAATTAAATTTTAAATTTGAAGTCGTCAAAAATTGTCTTCAGTCAGTTACCAAATTGTGGAAAATTGCGTAGGCTTACTGTTCAGATGGTTTTGCTTTCATATTTGCTTTATCGCTAAAAATTTGAATAGTTTGGCTGCTGGTGGTGGTTTACATAATCAGTATAATGCGACTTAGTCCCATGGTAAAAGAGAAGCATGAATGTGGTTGAATTTTGTAATAACTAAAAACTTCATGACCCTAGAAAAATTCAGTAAGAGCAGATTACATACTTCTGTTGTTCTCACTGAAGTTTTTTTTACAATTGCAGTACTAGCTTCCAGGCAGAAAAATGGGCACATGGTTATAAAATTATTTTTTTTTATTTTTTGGATATTTTTTTTGATAATGTGATGCTAGAATATAAAAGTGCAATATATTTAGCATTTGTTTTTATAGAAGACGAATAATTAACATTAGACTAAATTTTTGTGTCATTCTACTTTGAAGCATCATAACGTAGTTTTAACCATGCCGACTTATGGACGGTTTTGGATTGCAAGCACTCAATTATTGACAGCTATTAGTAGTAAAACTCTAGTTCACTCAACTTTTTTGATACCATGTTAGCTATCCCATGAAATATATTCTAAAGAACATGTGTAGTTTTAAAAAATGTTTTTAATATTGTTTGTCTTATGTCTTTTGCTCAGAGTTTGACATCTGAAAAGAAAAAGAAAGTTTTCCTTATTAAAAGAAACATCAAAAAGCATAGTGACTTCTTCATGACATGAAACTTTAAATACTGTAATTCCTTCTTTCTCTAATTTTGCCCCGAACCAAATGCCGTCGCAGTGTGGTTGATTTCTGATAACGTCAAAATCAGTGCAACTGAAATCAAATCTTTTATTAGACTTTGACGTTCTTGAACAAATTTTATCCATTTAGAAACATTGCTTTGATTTTAAAGTAGGCATTGTGTGTTTGATTTATTGTTGTGGAAAGTTGACCCCGTGCTTGTATTCACTTCCTGCATTACGACATTTCGCCAGAGGGCATCTCATTGATTAAAAACGCCTCGAGTAGTGACAATAATTTTACACTCTAGGAAGTTAATGCCTCGTGTGTTGCTGTTAGCTCTGGTTGGACAGCATTCCTAAGTAACACGTACCATAGTAGCTTCTAGAAAGTTGAAAACTCGCTAGCTAATTACTTCATTGTTGAAACGGTAGGTACCTGTCAAATGTTACATTAGTTTAACTAAATGTCACAGTAAGTTGTGCCACGTAGTACCATTGCAAAACGTTTCTGTACTAAAATTTCAAGAAAGAGGAACCTGCTTAGCAGAACTTCGGGTTTGAAAATATTATTTTGAAGCAAAAAATCAGGTAAAGTATACCTGCTATATTTGTTTGGTTAATAGATTTAAAAATATACAAACAATGTGCTTTTCTCTCATATGTTAGAGTCTAACATTTTTTTCTTCTATGGGAATATTGTGGCGTAACTAACAGGCGGTTACATGTTCTCTTTGTTCATTAAAGGACTTTCAATGCAGTTTTTAGTTTTGCCATACAGTGTTCCCTCAGTTATCCGATCAGGTCTTGTTCGTATTCGTAGAAACAATTATTGTGACAAACAAGCAAAGTTGAAGAAATGCAAGGTAACATTATAGGTACTTATTTGGTACCTTAATTGCAATAGACGCTATGTTGCACCTTACTATTATATACATATACATATCTATATATATATATATATATATATATATATATATATATATATTAATATTAATATATTTACAGTGTTCCCTTACTTATCGCGGGTGTTCTGTTCCAGGCCCACCTGCGATAAGTGAATTTCCGCGAAGTAGGGACGCTATACTTATTTTAGGGCGCAAGTACTACATTTTGTTTTTGGTGTGTATTCATTCATCCGCCGAATAAATATTGTAAATGGTAATTTTTTATGATTTCTAATATTCTTTTAATGTCAGAATTAATATTTTTAACGTATTTTTATACATTTTGTGATTTTTTATGCAAAATTCATCAAATCTATACATTACTGTACAATACGTACTACGCATGTGCAAAAATACTTTAGACGGAGTATACTTTACTTATTTTATTAGTTATACATAATTTTAAGTCTTTATAAACCCTCCCCATACTCTTATACGTAACCCTTTCCCATTCCCTTAATAACTTTTCCCATACTGTACATGTACCTTTTAAAAAACTGCATAAATGTTCATAAAAATGTTTTAAACTCTTAAACCTAGATACGTAATTTTGAGTACCGCAAAACCCGCAAAACAGTGAAAATACCGCCACAATAAACGAATCGCGAAGTAGCGAGGGAACACTGTATTGGTTTTGCTACCGTGAGTAAATTTAAATTTATTCTCGAAACTGATGAGACACTCCTTAACAACAAACTACTGTTACTACATACTGATGAACGGAAGCCACTTCTTCCTTTGAGAGGCATTTTTGTGCTTGTTTAGGTCTCTTAAAAATCTTGCACCTCATTGTTTTTATCAACAAAGCAAACTTTGTACTAAAGTATGACTTACTACCATTGAGTAGAGGTGACCATCAAACATTCGAATCGACCATAGATTTGTATGAAAGTAGAGTAGCAAAGAGAGCACAAGTTATCATGAAAGATGAATTCCATTCAGGTAATAAATATTATGAAATGCTCCCCTCTGGTCATAGATTCCACTCAATTAATGCCAAAACGACAAGAACTTTAAATTCTTTCTATTCCGTTGCAATTTGCACCATCAACAGTAAATTTCAGTAAATCTCCAATATTAATTATTTATGTCACAGTACAGCTGATTGAATTATTTGTGTGAATCTCCTTGTTGTTTCTATAAGTTATTGCAGTACGTAAAACCACATAAATTTCATTGTATGTATGTATGTAATCTATTGTAATGTATGTATACATTGTATGTATCTATTGTAAGATCATATCATTATCAATTTTATGTCATTCCTAACAATTTCATTTTTATTATAAGCAGTACTAACACTAATACACTGTAGCATAGAGCCTTTAAAAAATGTTCATCACTAACCAAAGGGCAGCTGACTAGGTGATCAATTGGTCTTTCGCTGCCCTTTCTTCACATTTTTGTTGCTAAATTAATTGTATTGTAACTGTGTGTGTTAAAAGATAAATAAAAGATTATTATTATTATTATTATTATTGTATGATGCTCTAATGACAATAAATTGCTTATTTACTTACTTTAGCTCGAATTCGAACTTAAAACTATAGATTTGAATAATTCAGCACTTCAACTACACATGTTCTTTATCATTAAAATGTTTGAAACAGCTTGCAATTAGCACAATTAAGCTGCAGTTTCTGTGCAAAATTTCTAACAAACTAATAGTGGTCTTACTGCAGAAATATCCGTGATCTTTGTAAGCCCACTTTTTGCTAGTTCGAAAATCTTTCCAACTCGATTCGAATTCGAAATGCTGAAATTCGGTTCGATTCGAATTTGAAAGTCCAAATTCGACACGAATTCTCTTTCTGATAGAGAATGCTCACCCCCTGGCCCCTACCATTGAGAAAACTTGTTGAGCTTACTCCAGTATCAGACAAGTTGAAAAAATGGCAACAATTGTAATTATCTTTATACCATGTAAATAAATAAATGAACCATGCTTGTTGTAGTCAAATCTAGTGTATTTTTTGTTCATTTGATCAATATTTGTGTGCTTGCAAACGAAAGCCGTCCATAAGTCACCATAGGTAACACAACGTTATGATGCTTCAAAGTCAAATGCCCCAAAAATTTGGTTAAACATCAACTTTTGTTTTTTATAAAAATGCTAAACATGCTGGACTTTTATATACTAGCATGAAATTATCAAGAAAATGTTCAAAAAATACTAAAAATATAATTTTATAACCCCACACCCATTTCTCTGTCTAAGTTTAGTAATGCAATTGTAAAAAAACTTGTATTTTCAAACTTTGATAGCAGCTCCTGGAAACAGTCACTTTGCTTCGGGTTTTTTCTGTTGCCAAGCCCAGATCTTCGTCAGAAAGAGCCATCTACTGGATTTAAACATAACTTCAACATGTTCTTACAAAGTCCGTAGCAACCAACATTTGTGTGGTAGCTAAGCGTTTTATAGAAACGGGACAAAAAACAGTGGCTGACTTTAACAGGATTTTCTCAAGGTTATGTTTTTCAATGAATAACTAGGAAAGCGTAATTGCCAAGTTAAGGACTATTTTGCTGCACTATTACATATTTCTACATTATGTCTTCTTCAAGAATATATAGCCAAAAGTGTAATATGCACAATCTTAGATTAAAATGGTTAATGCAAATTTAATTCAAATTGCTTTCTTCTAAATGACCAGCCCGTTGTCATATTAAAACTTGAAGTATCAGAAGGCCTTCCCCCAATCTTTCTGTCCACTGTATCTTTGCCCACGTTTTCTACTTAATTTCAACTCGACCGAAGCTTTTTAGTTTATATAGAAGAAAACAATTTGAATTGAATTTGGTGTCAACTGTTTTAATATGGTTTTGACTACGTACGACTTGAAAATGAAGTCGAAATGTTGATCAAATATACGAAAGATACACTAGATTTTATTGCAACAAGCGGTTTATTTATTTTTTGTTTATTTATTTAAGCCTAGAAATTGAAGTTGAACTCCAATCAAAATGTATTTAACCCCTGTTGTTGATTAACTGCATTATTAACCCAAAGTGTTTTTATCATTTCATAACAATTTTGACCTGTATTTCACATAAAATCTAAATACTATTTTTAGTTTAATCAAGATTGACCTTATTTTGTTGCCCGCTAATTAAAGTACATGTATTTTCTTTACTCTGGATTACTTAATTAGCAAATAATTTTAAAATTATTAATGTTTCCTAAATTAAACTGATAACATTAATGCCCACCAGTGTGTAAAAATCATTTTATCTATATTCGGTAAAGGATAGCAGACTAGGGTGACTTCATAGTCTTTTCGCTATCCTTTCTTTTCTCTAGTTCTAGATCTATCTAATCATTTTAACCATTCTTCAAAACTTATTAGCGATTCTTTTATTAATCATGTTTTATTGTAGTATTATAAAGAGATAAATAAATTAAAATTGAATTGAATTGAAAAATTGAATTTACGTGCCACAATGCAAAATGAAAGTTACAGAAGCATTGCATCTAGTTAAAGCCTTGTAATTATGTACTGTATTTGACTGTTTTAGCTGTAGCTTCATGTACAAGAAAATTACTTTGCTCCTCATACTAGTGGCCACCGCTCTTGGTCACGAGGAGACAAAGGTAGGTATGTGGGCGGTATTAGTGGCCATTTTGCTGATGTGTGCATAATAATGCATGTTGCTGTTCATATATATTTAAATGTAGTTGGCGATTACCTTACGATAACTTTTATGCGATGAAACCTTACGATAACTTTTATGCGATGAAACCTTACGATAACTTTTATGCGATGAAAGAAATCTTTGTATGAAAGCTGATTTGTCAATGTTTTGGCAGCTGCTGCAGTGTAAAATTGGTACTTTAACTGATACTGCCAAAATTACGTAAATCAAAATTACTGTACTGTGAGCAGTTAAGACTGAGTTTATAAAAATAATAACAGCTAAAAATTTAAAGCGTGTATGTTAAAACGAAACAACTGCAGTAAGTCCTCGCTTAACGACGCTAATGTATTCCAGCAAAATGCGGCGTTAAGCGAAACCAAGACTTCCGTAGAAAGTAATGTAAAAGAATTGAGATACGTTTTAAGAGCAAAAATCAATGCTGCTCAAATTATATACACGAAACATTTTATGAGTTTTATTCACGTTTCTACTGGTTAATTTCTTTTATGTTTGCTTCAAACCACCTATCTTTCTTATCAATATCTAGCTAGACTTGCAAGCGATCTCTTGAAGCCTATATACAGACAGTTAGCAGTTAAACACTGCATAGTTAAAGCCAAGCCTTGCATGAAGCAACAATTTCTGTTAGTAGTAATCTGGCTGTTAATGCAACAAGTTGCAGACAAGGTTCCTTTGCACAAAGTTTAAACTCGGGTGCCTGAAGGCATATAAATCAGCAAATAGATCTCGCTTGATACAAACGGCTAGAATTTAGTACATAGTCAGTCGGGAAGCAAAAGCATTATAATAATTGCACTGCTTAGATTACTAATGCATTTTTAGAGCAAAATAATGCAATTTGTACCGCTTTAATACTTCAAATTAAGTAAAATAAGTTGTTGATAAAATAAAAAATGGCTGCAAGCAAAATAAAAAAATTGTCATTAAAATGAAACGGTGCGTCGTTAAGTGAAAAAAGGGCGGGTGTCACATGTTTAGCGTTGTTAAAACGTCATTAAACTGGGGGTCGTTAAGCGAGGATTTACTGTAGTTTGAACTTGGCCTCGCACATGTGTGAATAGTTTAGTCAACATACAAAGTGTCATTAAACTGGGAGTTGTTAAGCGAGGATTTACTGTAGTTTGAACTTGGCCTCGCACATGTGTGAATAGTTTAGTCAACGTACAAAGTGTCATTAAACTGGGAGTTGTTAAGCGAGGATTTACTGTAGTTTGAACTTGGCCTCGCACATGTGTGAATAGTTTAGTCAACATACAAAGTGTCATTAAACTGGGAGTTGTTAAGCGAGGATTTACTGTAGTTTGAACTTGGCCTCGCACATGTGTGAATAATTTAGTCAACATACAAAGTGTCATTAAACTGGGAGTTGTTAAGCGAGGATTTACTGTAGTTTGAACTTGGCCTCGCACATGTGTGAATAGTTTAGTCAACATACAAAGTGTCATTAAACTGGGAGTTGTTAAGCGAGGATTTACTGTAGTTTGAACTTGGCCTCGCACATGTGTGAATAATTTAGTCTCACACATGTGTGAATAATTTAGTCAACATACGAAGTGTCATTAAACTGGGAGTTGTTAAGTGAGGATTTACTGTAGTTTGAACTTGGTCTCGCACATGTGTGAATAGTTTAGTCAACATACAAAGTGTCATTAAACAGGGAGTCGTTAAGCGAGGATTTACTGTAGTTTGAACTTGGTCTCGCACATGTGTTAATAATTTAGTCAACATACAAAGTGTCATTAAACGGGGAGTCGTTAAGCGAGGATTTACTGTAGTTTGAACTTGGCCTCGCACATGTGTGAATAGTTTAGTCAACATACAAAGTGTCATTAAATGGGGAGTCATTAAACGAGGATTTACTGTAGTTTGAACTTGGTCTCACACATGTGTGAATAGTTTAGTCAACATACAAAGTGTCATTAAATGGGGAGTCATTAAACGAGGATTTACTGTAGTTTGAACTTGATCTCGCACATGTGTGAATAGTTTAGTCAACATACAAAGTGTCATTAAATGGGGAGTCATTAAGTGAGGACTTACTGTAGTTTGAACTTGGTCTCGCACATGTGTGAATAGTTTAGTCAACATACGAAGTGTCATTAAACGGGGAGTCGTTAAGCGAGGATTTACTGTAGTTTGAACTTGGTCTCGCACATGTGTGAATAGTTTAGTCAACATACAAAGTGTCATTAAATGGGGAGTCATTAAACGAGGATTTACTGTAGTTTGAACTTGGTCTCGCACATGTGTGAATAGTTTAGTCAACATGCAAAGTGTCATTAAACGGGGAGTCGTTAAGCGAGGATTTACTGTAGTTTGAACTTGGTTTCGCACATGTGTGAATAGTTTAGTCAACATACAAAGTGTCATTAAATGGGGAGTCATTAAACGAGGATTTACTGTAGTTTGAACTTGGCCTCGCACATGTGTGAATAGTTTAGTCAACATACGAAGTGTCATTAAACGGGGAGTCGTTAAGCGAGGATTTACTGTAGTTTGAACTTGGCCTCGCACATGTGTGAATAGTTTAGTCAACATACAAAGTGTCATTAAACGGGGAGTCGTTAAGCGAGGATTTCCTGTAGTTTGAACTTGGTCTCGCACATGTGTGAATAGTTTAGTCAACATACAAAGTGTCATTAAATGGGGAGTCATTAAACGAGGATTTACTGTAGTTTGAACTTGGTCTCGCACATATGTTAATAGTTTAGTCAACATACGAAGTGTCATTAAACGGGGAGTCATTAAATGAGGATTTCCTGTAGTTTGAACTTGGTCTCGCACATGTGTGAATAGTTTAGTCTCGCACATGTGTGAATAATTTAGTCAACATACAAAGTGTCATTAAACGGGGAGTCGTTAAGCGAGGATTTACTGTAGTTTGAACTTGGTCTCGCACATGTGTGAATAGTTTAGTCAACATACAAAGTGTCATTAAACGGGGAGTCATTAAGCGAGGATTTACTGTAGTTTGAACTTGGTCTCGTACATGTGTGAATAGTTTAGTCAACATACAGAGTGTCATTAAATGGGGAGTCATTAAGCGAGGATTTACTGTAGTTTGAACTTGATCTCGCACATGTGTGAATAGTTTAGTCAACATACAAAGTGTCATTAAACGGGGAGTCATTAAGCGAGGATTTACTGTAGTTTGAACTTGGTCTCGCACATGTGTGAATAGTTTAGTCAACATACAGAGTGTCATTAAACGGGGAGTCGTTAAGCGAGGATTTACTGTAGTTTGAACTTGGTCTCGCACATGTGTGAATAATTTAGTCAACATACAGAGTGTCATTAAACGGGGAGTCGTTAAGCGTGGATTTACTGTAGTTTGAACTTGGTCTTGCGCATGTGTGAACAATTTAGTCAACATGTTTTGTAAAATCGAAATTTTCCAATTTTTTGATTTTCTAACGTGAAATCTGAGTATAAAATCACAGTAATTTTACGAATTTATAAATTTACTGCTGCTCTCAAAACTCTTTCGTTTTTGGAATTTTTGCCAACCGACATTAAAGAAAATTAAACAAACCCTTCCTAAATAGACGAGAAAGCAGCATGAACGTATTATGCACAGATTAACAAAATGTTTAAAAATATTTCTGAAAAACTATTTAGATCTAGACACTTTATTTTCATTTATTTTTTACCTATCACTTGGGGCTTTCAAATTCTTTTTTCTCAACTGTCTAGATCTAGATGGTTTTCGTTTCTGTTTTTCGTTAACCTGTTTTTGCATTGCTTTCTGTTTGGCTTATCGAATTGCCACGGTATTTCAGACGTTGTTCTGTTTGTTGTTTCTGCAGGAATTTTTCGCACTTTGCCGCGTTTGGTGTTTGGTAGCACGCTAGACAGCAATGAATGTGTCTGTATTCGCGTTGTTATCTTCATTCTATGTCCTGACCGTATTCGTAGCGCTGCAGTCAACTGCCGCTGTACCTAAAAAACCCTTCGACAAGGTAACTATGTCGCTTTTGAACTGTTTGCTTTGTATCGCTTGTGTGTAGCCTAGCCGTGCTGCAAATAGTTCGTTCACACTGGAAATGATTACTGAAGAGGTTTACTTAGCAGCTTCTGCTCTTGATTTCTGTTCAATACCGTTAACGATGAATGTTGATAGTAATGCATGGTTATTATTACTTACACTTGACACGTTACAAAAAATAATGGTGTTGTTATTGAAGCATTCCAAATTTTTTCTAGTTATTTCGATTGTGCTTTTTGCTTAAATGCTGCAGATTGCTGAAAAAGCTATGTCACTTTAAACTAAAATGATAATAGAGAGTTTCTGCTACAATCAAACAGCAAAACTTCTGACTTTGAAATGCCATCACTTCTGTCAGGCTCAAGCTCAGTACGTTTCGCTACGGACAAATTTTTGAAGTATTTAAATGATTTTTTTCTTTAGCCATCTCGAGACGAGACAAACATTCAGTTACAAACTAAAGTACATGTCTCGGTGCTACCTAGCTCAAAATTGTGCACGAATTGTTGAGCACTATAAAAAAAGTCTACAATCGGGTTGCGATTGTGGAATGCGCTCTAGAGTGGACATAAATGATTCTAAAATGATCGTGTGATCATCGTGACAATAGGATGATGTCTGTTCCACTCCCACAATCATGAAAAATGTGTTATGTGATAGTAGTGGAAACTTTCTAATGGTGCTTTCACACTAGTGAGTTTTCTTCCCCAGTGAACTCTCCAAGCAACTTGCAAGCGTGTTCACAACATTTGCTGCGAGTTACTCTCCGACTGTACGCATGAGCTGACACTGCGTTCTCTATTCACCGTGAGAAGTGTCGAGAGTAACTCACCGAGGTGTTCACACTGGGCAATAACTGTCGGACAATTTGCAATAACTTGCCGACAGTAACTCGGAAAGCTGTTCACGCACGTTTGCGAGTTTGTTGTGAAAGAAAAAAGTCGCGACAGAAAACTCGCCAGTCTGAACGCACCGTAATGGTTGTCAACAGAGGATGAAAGCTGAAAGAATTACTTTAGCAAAAATAAGAACCAAAGCATTGTGAATTCGTATTGCGCTGTTAGCCTTTTTTTAAATTAATGGCTTTTTAAGTTAGCAGTTTACTATATTTAATGAGGAACTTATTAATCAGCTCCTTCGCCCTTGTGTGTCTGCAAGATATGATTGTGTGATATCGATATTTTTATAACTTCTCCATTTTTCTGCTCAGCCACTCAGCAGTGAGAAGCATTACAACGATGACGATGATGACGGCAACTTAGATCACAACGACGAGTATGATCACGAAGCTTTTCTTGGTCGCGATGAAGCTCGAGAGTTCGATCAGCTTTCCCCAGAGGAGAGTATACGTAGATTAGGGTAAGTACATTTCTTTGTTCATCCCGGATGTAAATTATTTCAGTGGTTAGCAGCACTTAGCATGCTTTAAATTAAATTATTAAACCTCTGCTTGAAAGCTGAATTGATCAGCTTTCTTTTGCTAAAGTAAATAAGACAATGCAGTATGCAGTTGCTAATTTTCTATAAGGGAAAACCTAAAGATGCTCTTGCAAAAACTAGCAGTTCAATTGGTTTACTTTACAAATCATAACAATGCTAACAGCATTTAGCATGCTTTCATTTAAATTATTAAACCTCTGTTTTTCTAGATAAAACGACATGAATTGAAAGCTGAATTGATACAAATCATAACAATGCTAACAGCATTTAGCATGCTTTCATTTAAATTTTTAAACCTGTGCTTTTCTAGATAAAACGAAATGAACTGAAAGCTGAATTGATACAAATCATAACAATGCTAACACAAACACTAATGCAGACACATCATACAGTAAAACTATGTTACATTTACCGTTAAAAATTTTAATAAAATCATAAAATGTTGTAATTCATAGTGTTCGGTTTATGCGTAATAGTTTGTTCGTGCCGAAGTATATAAAGTTGTATTCGCTTCCAGTAGCGTTCCAATCGCTAGAATCGTTGCTTTTGTTATAAAACGCAGCACAGTTATGTTTAAGTTTGCAATATTTGTCTAAGAAACTTAGCCTAACATTGGGGCCTAACAGTTTCAGTTTGGCTCTGTTAACTTTTTTTTGAATAAAAAGATTGTAAATGAGAAAATTGTAGCGAGTTTAAGTAGGTCGATTATGAGATGTCTTGCAGTTTGTAGTTTTAACCAGGATTAATAGAACCAACCGAAGTCAGCTTCTATTCTTATTACTGATATTCTGCCTTAATGATATCATTTTTTAGTGTTTTAACAATATCAGGGATGAGAATTTTCCGCGGATACGCGGAATTCCGAGTTTTTTGGAAGACCAGTAGTGCCATTTTTGTAAATCGCGTAAATTCGCTGAGAAAATTTTTACGGACCCGGTACATTATTTCACAAACTGGCCGCTAGTTGGCAGGCCGCTATTTGGCTAGGAAAAGTCACAGGAAAAAGGCACAATTAATTTATGTTGGCCTAAAAAAGTCGCAATTTTGGTTAGGAAAGAAAGTTAGGTTATCAAACAAAAAAATTCAAGTTAGTCACATTTTTTTAAGTAGGTCACACAATTAAAATACTAAAATAGAAAATATGGCAATACGTGACTGTGTTTGTGGAAAAAAATCACATTTTGTTCAGTATCTTAAGGTTATCATTAGGGTTGTGTGAACAGTTAAGATTAGCGTTATTTCTTTTTTTTTCCTGTGACTTTTCTATGACTTTTTTACCTGTGACTTTATTGCTTGCTTTCCTTATAAACAATCGTGTTTTTCATGCATGTATGTATTCATGAGATACTTGTTCATTTACAAATAAAAGTTTCTTTACGTTACGTTGGTGCAGTTAATTTCGGCAACGACGCCATTTTCGTTTTTAGGCTGATTGTGGATCGAATAGACAAGGACAAAGACGAGTTCGTCAGCGAGCAGGAACTGGTGGAATGGATAGAATTTACACAGTCTAGGTACGACAGCATTCGCACTGTGTGCGATTATTTCATTTCGGTAATGTACCTGATCGATGTATCGTGACGGGCCTATACCATAGTAAACCCTACTGTATTTGTGCAAACATTCTAAATTGTTTTATTAGAAGAAGCTTTACAAATTGACCCTACACATTCAGACTGTATTGCGAAACCCGTTCGCTATGATAAAGATGTGCGCCATTGCCTGAATTTTGAATTGCGGCCGTAATTGCTCTTCAACAAGCCATAGAACTAGCTAAAAAGCCTGCAGGAGGACAAATGTTAACATATTCAGATTTTGCGCAGAAAGATTTAAACACTTCAGCATTGATCCTTAGAAATAAATGCAATTGTGGCATTGCAGCGAGTAGGGAGTCCTGGCGTAGGGAGGTGAACAGAATCATGTCCCTGGTCGTATGATTCATTGGATGATGATGATGATGACGTAATTGGTGTTTCGCCTAGTAATTCTTGTGCAGTTCAACAGTTCAAGGCAAATCCATTTTCCATATTTCTGCCTTGCAGATATATCACGGAAGACGTGGATCGACAGTGGGAGACGCACGAAAAAACATCCGACGATCAGCTTCTTTCCTGGGACGAGTACAAGAAGACCCAATATGGTTACGATCCAGAGGATGGCAAGTATTGATTTTCTGAAATCGAGTGTACAGTGTTCCCTCACTTATCGCTGGTGTTCCGTTCCAGGCCCACCCGCGATAAGTGAATTTCTGCGAAGTAGAGATGCTATACTTATTTTAGTAGTTATACAATATTTTAAGTCTTTATAAACCCTCTCCACACTCATATACATAACCCTTTCCCATTCCCTTAATAACTTTTCCCATACTGTACATGTACCTTTTATACATAACCCTTTCCCATTCCCTTAATAACTTTTCCCGTACTGTACATGTACCTTTTAAAAAACTTTACTTAAATGTTCATAATTGTGTACAGTCTCACGTCGGCAAGTAGCATCTCAAGCAGGCGCAAGTACTACATTTTGTTTGTGGTGTGTACTCATCCGCCGAATAAATACACTATTTACTCTAAATGATCATTTTTTATGATTTATAATATTCTTCTAGTGTTAGAATTAATATTTTTAATATATTTTTATACATTTTGTGATTTTTTATGCAAAATTCATCAAATCTATACATTACTGTATACAATAAGTACTACGTGCAAAAATACTTTAGACGGAGTACTGCAAAAACCCACGAAACAGCGAAAATACCGCGATAAATATTTTACATTGATATTTTTGAAAACCCACGAAACAGCGAGTCCGCGATGAACGAACCCGGAAGTAGCGAGGGAACACTGTACATTTTTCTGATATCTCCCGAATTTTTCATTTTTCCAGTAGCATTCCATTTTTTGCTTAACGCCATTTTTTGTTCTCACAATTTTGCTATGCAAGTACACATATAATAATTATTAAAAATTATTGAAATACACAACTATATATACCGTTAGAAAATTCAGGATACGTGAATAACTAGAAAAGCTTAATTGTCAACTTATGGACGATTTTTCTATGCAAGTACACATATAATAGTTATTAAAAATTATTGAAATACACAACTATATATACCGTTAGAAAATTCAGGATACGTGAATAACTAGAAAAGCTTAATTGTCAACTTATGGACGATTTTTCTATGCAAGTACACATATAATAGTTATTAAAAATTATTGAAATACACAACTATATATACCGTTAGAAAATTCAGGATACGTGAATAACTAGAAAAGCTTAATTGTCAACTTATGGACGATTTTTCTATGCAAGTACACATATAATAGTTATTAAAAATTATTGAAATACACAACTATATATCCGTTACAAAATTCAGGATATGTGAATATATATGCCTCACTTCTTGGTACTAGACTAATTAAACAAAATGGCTTCCCAATTCTCAACTTGAAATTTCTCTGCAGAAATGGATGAAGTCGATGACGACGGCTTCAGCTACAAGGACATGGTGGACAGAGACAGAAGGAGATGGGACATTGCCGACGTGGACAAGGACGGTCAGCTCAGCAAGAAAGAATTCACAGATTTCATGCACCCGGAGGACGCTGACCACATGAGGGAGGTGGTCGCTCAGGTAATTACCTCTTTTTCATCTGCTCATATTTGTAGGAATTTCATCCAAAGAAGCTGTTCGATAATAAATAGTTAATAAAATTATAGTTATAATCAGAGACCTTGTTATAATGCCCTCTTTATAGCAACAGCCTCAGTTAACGTCCGTATTTTTGGAATATCCACTTGCTTAGACATGTATATGTATTAATGTCCAGTCAACCTCGGATATAAGGGACACCTCGGGACCGGAAAAAAACGTCCCTTGTATCCAATGTCCCTTATAGTCGAAGCTGAGTCAGGCCGGGGGTGTTACGTGTATCTGGACTTGTACTTTTCTCTACTTTTACCCGTATTTTTATGGATTATTACTACACATTCAGTGCAAACGGTATGTAGGAAGCTCCTTCAGTGATGCGAGATGTATGTGACCGCGGAAACCAAGCTGTTCGAAGGCCGAGTTTGCAAAAAATTGAGGCTAAAAATCAATCAATTTCGCTTTGATCATAGGGTCCCTTATATGTGAGGTAATTCACATGGGTTTCTACTACGCGGGACCTGAAGATATCGTCCCTTATAAGCGAAAGTCGCTTATATCCGAGTACCTTATATACGAAGATTTTTACATATGAAAAATGTTACGAAAAATCGGGACCGGTGTTGGTGGTCCCTTATAAGTGAGTACGTTATACCCGAGGTTGACTGTATCTTGTTATAATGCCTACTGGCATGATGCCAACTTTTTCTACGGTCGCAAAGCAGGCAGTGCGAAGAGGTTTGACTGCAATCAAAAACTGGATCAGCTGATGACAGAAATTGAAGGAAAAATTCAAAAAGAAATGCATTCAGTACTCGACATCGTCAGACAAATAGAGAAAAAACGAAAAAATGCATAAAAAGAAATACGGATAATGAAAAAGCTGGTGAATATGCAAAACGTAGACTATGGCCAAATCACGTTGAAAACACCAGTTCTCGTCTGATCACCGAAGTTAAGCATCGTAGAGTACGGCCAGTACTTGGATGGGTGACCGCCTATTAATACCAGGTGCTGTAGGCTTGCGGGATGCCCACACTGTATCTCGACACTAGGCGGAGGAGCTGCACAAGCAGCCAAAGGCTAGAGGGCGGAGGAGGTCAAGTGACCCAACGGTCATGTGTAGAGGAGTAAACCTGCCAAATCAGGAGTGGAGCCCCGAAGGCGGACCAGTGCAGCATGCTCACTGACTCCGGCAGCTCCTGCAGCCAACCTGGTGCCAAATGTATCGCTCCGCTTTCCTTTGGACTACACCAGGGACGAAGAGAGGGGGTTCCTGTTGTCTGGGCAACTCAGGATCTCCATACACCTTGCCCAGGCGTGCGCCTTGGAGAGGCCGTTCTAGTGGTTCAAGGATCGGACTGCTCAGCCACAGTCGACGCTGCAACTGCATCAATGTGATCAATAGCTGACTCTCTTGGTGCACACTCCATTGTCTTCCGAGACAGAAGGATGCCAACCAGTTTATTTGTTTGAACATTTAAAACACGATTGTTCCAAGAAATTCTGCTTGAGTTTACAACTGTCATCAAGGGAACTGTGTTCTTCACTGTTAGACCACTGTGCAGATTTGAGTTAGGAAATTGAAGTATTCTGACTAATCATTAATGCCTTCTGTTTGTGGTACAGTATGGGCTTTCAAATGAATAAAGAATTAAGGGGTCATTACTGGTTTGTTTGTTCATGTATTTGTGTTTTTTTTACAGGAGACTATGGAAGACATTGACAAAGATAAGGACGGATTTGTATCGCTGGAGGAATATATCAGTAAGTATGTTTTGCTTTGTGGACTTGTTTCTTTTTACGCCGCTATCCGGAAAACGCAGTTCAAGTTACGTGTCACAAAATGTTCTAATAAACAGAAGTGAATTTCTGAAATTTGTAAATTGTTGAGCAAAATCTGGTTTTGAGTAGCGATGAGATCCACAAAGAAATTGACTCAAAGATTGACGTCAAAAATCCACCGCAAGTTTTGCCGAAAGGCGAAACTGCAGTTTCATGTTAAGAAACGGGAATGTCTTGAAACAGATTACGGCCAGGCAGCCATAGCAAATTTCACAAGACCAATAACTACACGAGAACTGCAGGTCAATCTTACACTGTCTGACGCTCCTTTACATTAAAATGACACGTAAAGTTCCACTTTACGCAACTTGTTTTGTCTATTCTAACTTGTAAGGAATAACTTGAATAGTAGAAAATGTAGAAGATCATATTGCGAGCAATCTGTTGAATGGATATTTCAGTTTAATACAGTCAAGCCTCTTTATGAGGCGCACTTTGGTACCGGAAAAAAGTTTGTGTCGTGAAGCTCACGATTTCTTGATTTTATTTTTATTAATTATTAATTTGCAATTATTATCAATAGCCATATTATTACATTCTTTTGTTAAAATATTAAATTAAAATCCCATACAAGAAATTTCAGTTATAAAACTGGTTTCATTTCTCTGTATACAGTCCTTGAACTAGTATGCATAACATTTACCTTCATGGAATTGCTGGCTTCCTTTTACTTCATGGAAAATTTTACCTGGGCTGTTGGTTTTTACAGATCACATTGTAAGCATGTGACTTGAGAGAGAGAGAGAGAGCAATGTATGGTATCACAACTGATTCAGAAAATAAAATTTATGAGATATAAAAAAAGAACCTCACCTGTATTCTACTTGATTTATCAGTGTCCTAGCAATTAGCTTTAGAACTTCGTCATAGTTGGCATTATAACGAGTTGTGTTCATTTTGCCATAGACGAAATGCAACAGTCAGACAAGTGTACGCAGATTCGACTCCTCAATTTTCACTCTGAAGGTTAATTATTAATAAACTATTATTAATAACAAGAAAATTATTAAATTAATAGCAAAGGCCCCACAAAAAAATTTTGCTGATAAATCCATTTATAATCCACAATGCGCAAACATCCTACCTAGTGTTCGTTTATTTACCTAACGCAAAGCCAGCAGCAGCAGCAGCAGCAGCTTTTACTGAATTAAAGGTATAAGTTTATAAGCAGAGTATGACGTCACAAAAATGGCTTTGCGTTAGCAGTTTTCTAAGCGAAAATTGCCAAAAATAGAACATCCGTGTAGCCCTGTTCTTCCTCTCTCTAAAGAGCCGTATATCATCTTCCAAGAGTCCCACCCACTGAATGCCGCTAGAACGTTTTTTCTATAGGCTGTTTGGCCAAAATTTCGAAAAAATCGGGAGTTGGGTCCGGGGAAACGTCCGTTATGGGACGCCGTGACCCTCTCGTGAATTCCAAATACGCCTACTACACCCATCGCCGAACGGGCTATCTAACCATTATTGACACCGCTCCCGGCACATTCCCTTTTTCTAGAAATAAGAGGTATAAGTTTTGCCATTTTTTGCAAAAAACGGCCGAAAAATTGACATGTTTGGAGGTTTTTTGCCCCTCATTCCTCGCGATGGGCCTGATTCAAAGAATAAACCATCAATGGATCACCGACACTAGATCGAGACCTTTTGTTTGATGTATAGATCGCCGCAAATGGTGCCGTCGTCGAAGTTGTAGCCTCGAATCTTATATATATATATATATATATACCAGCGAATATAAGATCATTTGCGAATACATTTTGTTTATATAATAAGTACGTCTAGTATTCAATTTTATACATACAATAGGGTGTTCTGTAATGTGATATAAAATGATGATAAAGTGTTTAGATATAATTTCATTTTAAAGACATTAAAATGCACTTTTTAGCACTAGCACAAGTCATTCTAAAGTTATTACATTTCAGATGACATGTTTGATCCAACTGACGACACAATCGAGCCAGAATGGGTGCGGCTAGAGAGAGAAGCGTTCGGAAGGGACAGAGACAAGAACGGCGACGGCAAATTGGACTTGGACGAAATAAGGGACTGGATTTTACCCGGTGATTATGACCATCCTAAGGCGGAGGCAGAGCATCTTATTCGTTCGGCTGATGAAGATGAGGTATGTGCGTTATAAACGCTAAACATCGGTTTAATAATTATAAAAATTATCATTCCTTGCATTTCAAGCTTATTGAATTACTCTGATCTCACACATTGTTGAAAACAAGTAGGCCTCGCTTCGCTAGTCTTTGTATCAAGTCGTTCGGTGTGCTTGCGCAGAAAAATTGTGGAAAAGGGGTGGCTGGGAGTCGCAGCCCGGGAAGTGGAGGCTACAATTAGTCCGCCCTAGCACATAGTCAGGTGAACTGCTTCGATTCCTACTCTGGAAGGTTTTATTAAGCTGTTTTTGGCTGTTTCTGGCTGTTTTGGGCTGTTTTTAGCTGTTTTTGTCTGTTTCTGGCTGTTTTTGTCTGTTTCTGGTTGTTTTAGGCTGTTTATTTTATAAGCGGAAAGATGTGTACCTGTTTGAAAGCAGGTTAGCCACTTCTCCTGGTTCACAGGCTCATCTTGGAGGCACAGCTTTGATAGTGAGCGTGGTTCTGATCTCAGCACGACCATCGAACTTGAGTATCACCTGCCATTGTGATATCCCAGTTTGCAGGATTCCACATTGTTTAAAAGCGTATGATTGTTTCTTGCTTTGCCAAAATCCATTAGTGGTGGCACCACGTGTCCCGATCACACTAACAGTTATGACTGGTGGACCAGGACTCATGTATTTACAAAGTGCTTCCATCTGGCATTTTGCCAAGAATGTTCATGCTTCGTGTTCTCTTTAGCATTTGGGACCTGCGAGGCTAAAACTGATTAGAATAGAAGGCGGTACCGTGACAACCACGAGCATAAATTGCAGTGTTAGTTTCTGACGTCATATGACGTAGGGCCCATTTTCGTGACGTCACGCATTTAAGCAGTAAGACTTACGCAAACGTGCTTGACGGGCAAGGGAAGACACCTGCCACTGCAAAAACTGTGATTAGTTTCTGACGTAGGCAATAGCTGTGTTCGGTTACCGTTAATTAACTTTCTAAGCTAATTATTCAAATATAAGAAACAATTGTTAACTTTTATAGGTAAGAAAATGTATAATTTGGACAATGTATTAAAATGAGATTGAGTCTAAAAAATCATCCGGTCTTCCTCCAAGTTATTTGTTTGTAATGGTATTTCATCGCCCCATCTCTACACGCTTTGCATAATTTGTCGTAGTTGTCTTATGAGTATAGTATAGCAGATAAATAAACTTTTGAATTGAATTGAAAAAATTGTAATTTTCTCCATTTTCCAGGATGGTCGACTAACGAAGGAAGAGATTCTTAACAACCACGATTTGTTTGCCGGCAGCCAAGCGACCGATTACGGGGAGGTTCTTCTTCGTCACGACGAGTTTTAATGAAAGTTACAGGTTTTTTGTATAAGTTATTTAGTACACTAAATAATAATTGTGGCATCTGTAAATAACACATTTAAACAATTTTCACATCGCTTGCAAAGTATTGGTACTTTTGTACGATTTTTTGTAAATTGCTAATGGGAGGAATTGAGGTAAAACTGTTGAAACTTTTTCCTTTGTGATTTCTTTTGTTTAGTTTCATTCTTTAAAACTTTTCTCTTGAATTTACGTCACAGTATCAAAAGAAAGATGACGAATTATACACTTTCAGCTATCTACTACTACTTGTCAGCTAGCAATTTGCTTAATTATTTTTCACCTGCATAATAGCAAATATTAATTTCCCATCATTGTTGCATCACCTTGTTGCATTGTTGCATCACCTCGTTGCATTGTTGCATCACCTCATTGCATTGTTGCATCACCTTGTTGCATTGTTGCATCACCTGTTGATACCCATCAGTAAATGTCAAAAATCAGTAATGGCACAAAAGATACTTAGAATTTTTTGACCTCCATTATGTATAAAATTGTTTTGGCGCTTCTCTGTTGTCCGATACATTGCGAGATCAATAACGAGAGTACGGTCGACCGTCGAACATACATATTCGATTCGAACCAGTTTTTTTAGTTCGTATTCGTTTCGAAAACCTAAAATTGTGGATTCGAATAATTCAGCACTCTAACTACATAAGTTCTTTATCGTTAAAACGTTTGAAACGTCATGTAATCAGCACAATTTAGACGCCTTTGCGTGAGCATTTTCCCGTTTTTAAGACAAATCGTTAGTGTTTTTACTGCAGAACAACATCAAGCAACATGCATTATCTTTGCGAGCCTGCATTTGAAATAAATGATTTGAAAGTGAATTCGATCCCGATTCGTAAGCATTGAAATTCAGTTTGATTCGAGTTCCAAAGTAAAAAATTCAATTCGATTCTGGTACAGAATGCTCAGCCCTGGTGTTCAGCGTTTCAGCGTTGCACAAAGGGTAATTGTCATTGCACAGTATGTAAATATTTCTGCTAAATTTGTCTTATTTCGTATAATTGCTACATTATAAAGGCTTCCTTGCCATATTTTTAAATGGTAAAGGCTTTGGTTGGTAAAGTCTGTCTGTGCATTGTTGTCAGCCTTTACTTCTCCGTACACACTTTCAAATGTTAGCATGAGGGTTCCCAACAGTGAGGTTGCCGGCTAGTCCAAAAACTGTTTCTAAAAAAGCTGTTTTCATGAAAAGTATGTAAGTAGGTCTTGTTTCCTCAGTCTCTCATTATAGAGTTTTATATATATATATATATAAATCTTTATTTGCGATAAAAAAATCGATATTCATAACTATAAAAGCATAAAAGAACATCGCAGCATGAGAATAAAATTCACACAACTGTTAAAGGCAAGTCCAGTTCAAACTAAAAACTACTGTGCCAAAAATTTAAAACAAAATATACATTATAATTGCATTTTCTCCTCAGATTCTCAAAACTGGATTTTTGTATTCTAAATACGGTATATCTGTGCTTGATTTTCCGGGAAAATGAAAATGGGTGTTGTTCTGTACAGTGCACGCCGCCCGAAAGCGAGTCTCTATTCATTTTACCTTACATACCTATTACTGTTGCATTACTGGTCGCTGAGAAACAGGTAAAACCTTCACATTACTGAATTAATGAACAATCACTCATTGTTTGTTGACTAGTAAGTTAAAATTAATAAATGAGAACGATAATGATGTGTAGTAGTATAACGCGTGATTATGTTCTTCGTGGGATCGCTGATGATGCAGGGTTCTGGAAAGGGTCGCCGTCAGCAAAAGATTGGGAACCCGTGCCTTAGATGATTTCTTTCTGGTTAGCGGGGTAGTGGGTGTCCTTGCATGGCCTTTGGATGCATCGTGGTCCGACGAGCTTCCAAGATCTAAGTCAGGATTCTTCTTTGTCAGTAGTACTAGCAGTCTCCATACTAGCTTGTCATCTGCTAAGGCGTGAACACATTGCTTCATTCGACAAAACTGTTCAAAAACATACATAGATACATGATGCATCGAAAAAAACGACCACTTCTGTCAAGAGGACGTGCAATTAGAATTCCAGAAAATTCCATGTTGAAATTTGAGTTTGTGGACGTACTGATCGATGATAGAATCTTGGCAAAATGTATTAAGTACACGGACATGCCACCACTGGCTTAGATGATTTCTTTCTGGTTAGCGGGGTTAGTGGGTGTCCTTGCATGGCCTTCGGATGCATCGTGGTCCGACGAGCTTCCAAGATCTACGTATCGTGGCCTTTTACTCTTCTGAAGTTATGTAACTTTTACGGCAGCTGCACTACCTGCTAGCATCGTTTCTACTACGCATGGCCTTCATCTTAGGTGGTAGACTTTTTTACTTTCATAAAGTCGTTCGTGCGCAAGTTCTTCGGGATTTTGTACAGTGTTCCCTTGCTACTTCGCGGTTCGTTAATCGCGGACTCATTGTTTTGCGGGTTTTCAAAAATATTAATGTAAAATATTTATCGCTGTATTTTCGCTGTTTCGCAGGTTTTTGCGGTACTCAGTTTAAAGTATTTTTGCACATGCATAGTACGTATTGTACAGTAATGTATAGATTTGATAAATTTTGCATAAAAAATCACAAAATGTATAAAAATATATTAAAAATATTAATTCTAACATTAAAGGAATATTATAAATCATAAAAAATTACCATTTACAGTAAATAGTGTATTTATTCGGTGGATGAATACACACCAAAAACGAAATGTAGTACTTGCACCCGCAAATAAGTATAGCGTCCCTACTGCACGGAAATTCACTTATCACAGGTGGGCCTGGTACGGAACACCCGCGATAAGTGAGGGAACACTGTATTTTAATGTAAAGGAGCGTCAGACAGTGTAGGATTGACCTGCAGTTCTCGTTTAGTTATTGGTCTTGTGAAATTTGCTATGGCTGACTGCCCGTAATCTGTTTCAAGATGTTCCCGTTTCTTAACATGAAACTGCGGTTTCGCCTTTCGGCAAAACTTGCGGTGGATTTCTGACGTCAGTCTTTGAGTCAATTTCTTTGTGGATCTCGTCGCTACTCAAAACCAGATTTTGCTCAACAATTTACAAATTTCAGAAATTCACTTCTGTTTATTAGAACATTTTGTGACACGTAACTTGAACTCCGTTTTCCGGATTGCAGCGATAGATTTTGCTGGCATATATACGTACGTACATATGAAATATAAATATGTATGTATGCATACACACACACACGCATATATATATGCAAATAACGTAATATATGCACTTCATTTTTTCAACTTTTAGCGTGAATTGAATTTTTTCGAAAGTTTATGTCCATTATTCATTGTTTGCTGGCATAGAATACCTCCTTATGTGGCGTTTACCTGACATCCGGAATGCATATCCATTGATGGAATGGAAAAAAATAGTAAGATTAGGGATAGGAAGAAGGAAAAGAGGAGAAGAAACGACCACAGTGTATGTTTAATTTACATAGAGCTTATATTAAAATAGCAATATAATTGATTGGAGGCCATATATGGCGACTGCATGAGACATGGAAACATGAAAATTGTATTATAAGTATGAATCAAAATTGGTCCTTTTCAAGTACTTTTTGAAACTATAAATAGTTTTGTGTATTTTTACTTGGGCACTTATTTTATTCCAGTTATTGGGGGCTGTGAATTTAATTGGGGATTGATTTCATCTATTTCGCATGCACATAACGCATACGCATTCCGGATGCTACGTAAATGCAACTTTAGTCTTCATACCATTGCAAAGCGTTAAGATGTCAGTTTAAGAGCTCAAATTTTTAAACGTCATTAAGCAGTCATTGCATGTTGCTCACGATTCAGTAAAGTATTTTATTGTACTTGTTTCTGTTTATGTAGATTAGTATGGGAACATTGTACTGATGACAATTCTAGGTTTGCAGTCACTTGTTTAAAAAACCTGTATAGGGGTACGTGAAGGTTTGGTGAGTTGACCCGTCTGTATGTAATCTCATTTTAATTTATCAATGATTAGGGTTACCATATTGTCTGAGTTGAAAAAGGTGACACTTTTTCACACACTTGTAAGTAGGCAAAAATGACCAGTCTAAGGTGTATTAAAACAATGCAAAATAAAATGCAAATTGTACAAATAGGCCTACATGTATTCTAATAGCAATACCAAATGGCTAAACTGCAAAACACATTAACACACTGCAACTGTCAGTCGCCTGCTTCTTCTTGGCTCTCAGAAACAGTTACGCTTGAACTTGACTGAGCCCGAGGCTGAAACCAAGAATACTTTTCCGAAGACCGAATTGCTTTCAGCAATTTCGGTCGACTGGACAGATATCCATAAAAGTCTTTGCATGACAGATGTGTGAAATTATGCTGAACAAAGAGAATTCCTTTCATGGATTCAACGTGCAACTTGTTTCTTTATTGAAGCTGATGTCATTTTAAGTCGTTAGCGAATACACAGAGTATCGACAGCTGTGTGAGTCGTGTGACCCATAGTGATGTACGCATCGCTTACTTTTGTTCAGTAAATATGTACACAAAGCTTTTACAAGAGTTACATTTTGAGATGTTAGCAACATCTTCTATTGAACATTAACGAGCTTTTCTTTGTCTCGTACTGTCGTACGCCTCTGCAGTTGGTAACGTCCGTACATACTTACGGATTGAGGCAAAACACGGATAAACTGCCGATTTTTTGAAAACCCGCCCGGACAGAGGCCCAAAAAGAGGACGTGTCCAGGGAAACCCAGAGGTATGGTGACCCTATCAATGATCTACTTACCTACCTTGTAAATATTTCAATATTTTAATTGTTCTTAATGGTGCTAAAGTAGACTTTTTTGTTGGGAAAGGACTTGTATAATGTTATCACTTGTTATGTAATAGTAGAAAAGCTTTCTCTTTGTTTGTTTACGACATGAATTGGGATTCAATTCTTAGTCATATTAGCATGTGTCGTGTTAAAATGTTAATTCAACAATTTTGTACGTTTTACGAAAGACGAAAAAGTGAGATTTGTTTAGGTTGATTGTAACACAGTATTACAATTGCTAACAGCAGAACTTGTCGCATTTTGCTTCAGATGTAGCTCCACCGTGGCCCTGGTTCAATTCCACACGCATCGATTTTTCGCACTTGCTTTTTCGACCAGATTTGGTTTCCGAAATTCAGTAATTGCGCGTTCTTTCCACCATTTTGTTTTTGCTTGCGCGTATCGTCGTTGGTCTCGAGTCTCATCGTCGTCTTGGTTTTTATCATGTCATCCGAGGTTTTTACATCCATTATACACAGCGGGCACACAAATTTGTGACAAAGTAAATTGTTGCCAAGCACAGGAATCATTGTGCAAATATACATAAGATCTTGCACCAAACTGTACAAGTCTTGTTTGCATGTGTGGGTGTGTACATGAGTTTTTTTTTGGTATATTTGGCATCCTTCTGTCTCGGAAGACAATGGAGTGTGCGCCAAGAGAGTCAGCTATTGATCACATTGATGGAGCTGCAGCATAGACTGTGGCTGAGCAGTGCGATCCTTGAACGTCTCCAGCGTGCACACCTGGGCAAGGTGTATGGAGATCCAGAGTTGCCCAGACAACAGGAACCCCCTCTCTTCCTCCCTGGTGTAGTCCAAAGGAAAGCGGAGCGATACGTTTGGCACCAGGTTGGCTGCCGGAGTCAGTGAGCATGCTGCACTGGTCCGCCTTCGGGGCTCCACTCCTGATTTGGAAGGTTTACTCCTCTACACATGGCCGTTGGATTACTTGATCTCCTCCGCCCTCTAGCCGTTGGCTGCTTGTGCAGCTCCTCCGCCTAGTGTCGAGATACAGTGTGGACATCCATATATTTTTGGTGTACTCATATCTGAATGCATCATGGTTGTAGGTATACAGTCAAAGCTCTTTTTGCCACCCGCTGTGGGACTGTAAAAAAAGTTGGCATTATAGCCAGGTGATAGATACGCGTCTACACAAGTTTTGTTTTGCTAAATATTTGGGCATTAAGCAAGGTTTTAAAGGGGGCTGTGTTATTTGAGTGTACGTACGGCATACGTACATGTTTGCTTTCTTAAGTACTGTGTTTCTCTGTTCATGATAATGCCCCCATGGCTCTCAGGCCACGACAGAAAAAAAGAAAATGAAAAAAAAGTTTGAAGTTGTACAATCAGTCGCATGGTATGCAATTTCAGCTTTAAAACCAGAAAAAATTGCATTGTTATCATTACTTTGAATCTGTGTACATATTCACACGATCACAGAATCTTTTTTAATTGTGAAATTTGGTAGCTTTAATTATGTTAATTCGAAAAATATTTTTTGCACTGAAATTGCACCTTTGCACATGTCACCGTAATTAGTAGTGCTCCAAATGTTGCATAGATATGAACTCTTATTTCGATAATTTTATTAATTATTTATCTATTGTCATTTATATAAATATGTATGATATCTGTCTTTTTATCATAAAAAATAATGATTATAAACACTATACAATGCATTAAAATCATTCAGGGAACCTAACTCAAGATTTACACTGTTAACTGGCAAATGCGTCAAGTGCTAGAACTAAATTACTAGTGCAATGTAGTGCATGACACAAGCACACTAATTACCAATACGATGTTGACAATGACAATAGGACATACACAAACATACACGATCATCAAGTAGGCATTAAAATTGCATACATTAAATACCCTAAGACGAACAATAAAATGCACTGAAAAAATAAATTGTATATGTACATACAGTCAACCTTGGGTATAAGGTACTCGCTTATAAGGGACCACCAACACCGGTTCCGGTTTTTCATAACGTTTTTCCTACGTAAAAATCTTCGTATATAAGGTACTCGGATATAAGGGACTTTCGGTTATAAGGGACGATGTCTTCATGTCCCGCATAATAGAAACCCAGGTAAATTACCTCGTATATAAGGGACCCTATGATAAAAGCGAAATTGATCGATTTTTGACCTCAATTTTTCGCAAACTCGGCCTTCGAACAGCTCGCTTTCCGCGGTCACATACATCTCGCATCACTGAAGGAGCTTCCTACATACCGTTTGCACTGAATGTGTAGCAATGATCCATAAAAATATAGGTAAAAGTACAGGTCTAGATACACCCTCGGTCTGACTCAACGACTATAAAGGACATCGGATATAAAGCACGGTTTTTTCTGGTCCCGAGGTGTCCCTTGTATCCGAGGTTGACTGTAATACACATGTCATCAAAAGTGTGAAGAATCACATACATTAAAGCAAATTAAAGAAGCATTAAAATGCATTGAAGAAAATGATTATTGATGCACATAACATATACGTATCTTCAAGTGGACACAAAATTACATTGAATCTAACACTTTACTAAACTAACATTATATAAAGCATAATTATATTCTTATTTAATTATAGTGCACAAGATAAATTGGCTATATTAGGTCAGAGTGAATCACACTACTAATGTTGGTACGGAAGTTTGACTACACCTAAGAAAAAAAGAAAATACAAAAAAAGTGTGAAGTGCCAAAGTCATATTTACCATTAAATTTGCGAAAGTGTTAAAGTTAACAGAATTTTGTTTTTGTCTGATATCACTTTCTTAAATCGTTTCCAAGCTCGTGTACTTGAATGTTTAAAAGCATATTTGTTTGCTTGCAAACCAAAACCGTCCATAAGTTCAGCTTTGTTTAAACTATGTTGTGATGCTTCAAAGTAGAATGACCCAAAAATTTGGTCAAATGTCAATTTTTTGTTTTTCTCAAAAATGAATGCTAAACATACCAGACTTACAGTCTAGCATCAAAGATCAAAGCTTCAGAAAAATATTCAAAAAAGACTAAAATTTTAATTTTGTAACCCTTACCCATTTCTCTGCCTGAAAATTGGTATGGCAATTGTGAAAAAACTTGGTAATTGCAAACTCCGATAGTAGCTCAGTGTAGTAGCAATTTTCCGGGCGTTTTTTCTGTTGCCAAGCCCAGTTCTTCATCAGGAAGAGCCATCTACTGGATTTAAACGTAATTTCAGTGTACTCTTGCAAAGTCCATTGCTGAGTTTAGAGAAATTGTAGTTTCTCAAAGCAAAATAGTACCGAAAGCGGTAAATATAAGCTAGCACCGGCAGATGAATGCCCGGTGTGTGTATATCTACGTATTCAGTAATTGTGGTTAATTCATGCAGTGAAGTTTTCATTCAGGCCTCTGCACATTGTGCATGTCTGATGATTTACTATTGAATCATGGTAAATTGTGAGTTAAATTCACACAGGAGAACATTACTTTACCACTTGTGTGAGCTGCCTAGCCAAATGCAGTAGTTAAACTGGCATTTCTTGAAGTGGTACTTTGTCAATTCTCTGCAGCGATGCATGACTGATGATTTACCATGTACCTGCATGGCTAGGTCTGGATTGAAAATCATCGGCTTTGGTTAAATGCTCTGCTGTTCACAGTTGTGGGTTTTCAATTCCAGGATGTTTCTTCAGACCTCTGCTTGTAAGCATGCCTGACGGTTCCAGCCATCCATTGTGATGCCGCATTTTCATCGGATTAGCTTGGAACATGTTTTCACTTGTTTGGTCGTGTGTCGACACTACGTTTCTGCCATCTACCTGAAGGTATTTGCAAAAAAAAACAACGCTACATGAAAAAATGCAGTTGAAAGTTTGCAAATTGATAAACATTTGTAAAACTAAACCTTGAAAATGATGACATTGTCAAAATCCCTCCTTTCAACAACACGGAATTTGTGAACATCTTAACAACATTGCCACTGACACGTTTGAGTGGCGAGTTGTGGCTGTCCAGTGGAATTTGTAACAAGATCACTAAAAGCTTGGAGGATGTGATTTCAGACAGTAGTATTTTTTTCATCCCTCTTAGAGACATCATACTGTTTATAACATCGGTCTTGGGTGTGGCAGTTCTACACAGTAAAAGCTCTTGGTTTCTGTAGTTAGTCGCATTGACAAGAGATTTTCAAATCTCTGTAATGCAGCTGATGGTCAGTGGTCTTGCAGTGTTTGTTAGTCCTGTTCCAGTGGTCTTGCAAGGTGTTTGTTTGTCCGTGTTTTACTCATTGTTGATTACTGCTCAGTGTATTAAGCCATGGAATAGTACACTGCTTTGGTTCTGCTAGCCTTTTTACCCTTTCGAAATTTTTGGGGTAACCATTAATATGAGAGAGATTTTATTCAGACCTCTGCTTACAAAGCATGTCTGATGAGAAAATGGTGCTGAATTCTGGATCCCATGGGGCAAGCATTTAGATTCTGCAAGTAACAGGTACTGACATGTTACTGGATACATTGGTCTTAAAACTTTCCAATGTTTTGTCTCTTTCGGTTTGCGTTTTATTTTGATTTGTGTCTCAGAATCAGATTTCGTGAAAACTAGGTTTCCGTTCTTCTGGGGGAATGACAATGGATGTAGCCATCCACAACGTAAACATTTGTAGTTTCTTTCTGCATGTGTCTTTCAAATCATTCTCCACTTGGATCCAATTTTGGTGCCGTTTTTTGATAACAGTAACAAACAGCAACAACAACAACAATAACAAATAACAGCAGCAACGTCATCACTCTTGATAACTAGGAACTCTGCTGTTTCCTTGTTAACAAGTGATGTTCACCTTTTCAGACCTCTGCCAAATAGGCATCTCTGATGGTTCCGGGCATTTATCTTTGTTTCGGATTAGCTTGGAGTGCCTGGAATGGACAGTGGTCCTCAGACCTCTGCATGCATGCACGTCTGACGGTTTACTGTAAAACAAATACGGTAAATATTGCTGTCTCCAGCAGTGATGATGACCACGATGATGATGATGATGGGGAAGACAAATGTTTCAGACCTCTGCATATGTGCATGTCTGATAGTTTACCATACTGGTGCGGATATGGTAAATATTGCTGGTTGCCACCAGCAGTGTTGATGATGAATTAACGATGATAATGACAATGACAACATTTCGTTCTGGGGTGATTTCAAATTGTGCTGTAAGTTTTGTCTTACATGCTGACTTCATACTGCAGTTGCAGCTTGATGCAAACATATGAACTTCAATTCACTGTGGTGGAAAGCATAAGAACACCACATTGTAAATCACTATAGTAAAGTTGCCAGCGCCCTGCTTGGACTGCCCACGTACGACACTGACTGGTTTTCTGCAAATTTAGCGCATGCGCCTCAGCGTATTCCGCGCCCTGCAATGTTACTGTGTTAGAATGGTGAAAATCTTCTAACTTCACCTCTTATACAGTACTTTGAAGGCTAGTCAGAACTAATATCACTGTTGGCAGTTATACTTTGACATGGAAAATTAAGAAAAAAAGAAAAGAAAAATGTAATAATTTGAATGTTTTTATTACGCGTGCGCATGCGTGCATTAGTGTGTTACAATGTGTAATGTGACTAACTTTGTACCATAATGAATTGCTTGTCGCAGACACATTAACCTCGTGACTTAATTGTGGTCTGATGGAAGCGTATGTATATACACTTCCCATGCGAATAAGTTTTCTGTGCAAGGTTCAAGCAACCTTGTGAGCGTGTGAGCATGTCTGTGCAAGGTTCAAGCAACTTTGTGTGCACGTGAGCATGTTTGTGTGCATGCAAGCAACCTTGTGAGCGCGTGAGCATGTCTGTGCGCATGCAAGCAACCTTGTGTGCACGTAAGCATGTTTGTGCGCATGCAAGCAACCTTGTGTGCGCGTGAGCATGTCTGTGCAAGGTTCAAGCAACCTTGTGTGTGCGTGAGCATGTCTGTGCAAGGTTCAAGCAACCTTGTGTGCGCGTGAGCATGTTTGTGCGCATGCAAGCAACCTTGTGTGTGCGTGAGCATGTCTGTGCAAGGTTCAAGCAACCTTGTGTGTGTGTGAACATGTTTGTGCAAGGTTCAAGCAACCTTGTGTGCGTGTGAGCATGTTTGTGCGCGTGCAAGCAACCTTGTGTGCGCGTGAGCATGTTTGTGTGCGTGCAAGCAACCTTGTGTGCGCGTGAGCATGTTTGTGCGCGTGCAGACACAAGAAATGTTCGTTATGTTGTGAACGAAAAAAAGAAAACGAAAAAATGAAAAAGAAAAACCGTGTCTCAGCCTTCCGCAAGGTTCAGACGTGTGTGTGCCTGTGTACGTGTGCCGGGGACAGAAAAAAGAAATTCCAAAAAAAAACAGAAATGTGCTGTAGATTTACATGAAATAGAGAGAATCCAAAATAGGCAACCTTGTATAGGTAAAATAAAAGCAGTCTGATTTGCAAAAAATAGCCCACCATTCGTTTTTATTTTTTTCATTGTTTTATCACAAAGTGCTGATGTTTGTTCAGTTACTTGATAACATTTTTTTCGCGTGTTTAATTTACGTTCCAAAATCTGTGTTAATGGATGTTACAACCCGCTGCGTTGACATTAACGATCGTCTTCGATCACTTTTACATGTTCCCTCTTGTCATAAATATTCATTTTTTGTCGTTTGGTTTTCCTGTTTGGCTTTCCTGTCTGAATAGCTTCACCCTGCGTAGTGAGGTCAGGATGCATCCAATCTGTTTCACAATTTTAATGAGCTATACCACATGTACCGTATTTATTCGAGTATAACGCGCACCCCTAATTTTCGATTAAAATTCGGTATAAAGTTTCGTTTCACTTTTTTTCGGCTCAGACCAAGCATTGTAAGTGACAAACGTTGTTGAACAATTCCAGTCTCTAACATGGGCCAGGCACCGTCTGACAAAGTTTGCTGATGACGCAAATCTTATTGATTATTTCCTTAGCTACACCTCACCCCAGCCCTCGTTTATAACGCGCACCCAAACTTTGAGTTTTTTAGGTCGAAATTTTTGCGCGTTATATTCGAATAAATACGGTACGTCCCACCTGCGTCTCACTCTGGTTACGTGTGTTAATTCACTTTCTATTATGTTGAAATAAATTTCATCTGGTCTTTGCTGATAATCAGAAATACTTTCCCAAGATGTAGCAGCTACTGGTTCGACTGGATAAACTGGCTCTTATTGCTGTTCGATCCGACTTTTCACACACTGGCAAGTACCCCCGGTAGTAGACATATTGCTCTTCGGGACAACACGCATGCGCATTTGACTTTTGTCACCGCAGGATTCACAAAACAAGACAGGACAGACTCTACGCTCTACACCTGGTGTAAATGGGCATTTTTGTAGACAACTAGTACGTACGTGCGTTGCAAAATGCAAAATGGAGGAACAAATTCGATAAAACCTTTTTACAAGAGTTGTGTAGGAAATGCCCTCCTTTCACGTTCCGAGTAGCACTTCTACCATTGGTCACTGATGATTAAATTTAACAAAAAATTTTACATTTGCGAGGGTGGAATGGGCGCCTCCCCTCTGATATCCAGGTAAGCGCTTGTTTCAAACAACCTTACCTTTGCGAGGGGGGAATGGGCGTCTCCCCTCAGATGTCTAGGTAAGCGCTCGTTCCAAACAAAACAGACAACGCACAAATAGTAAACTCAGGCAGGCGAAAACAGATGCATCAGACACATGGATTAATAAGAACTATAAATGCTTTTATTAAAACTTATGAAGATACAAAATAACACAAAACTCTTTGTGAGTAATTTTAACACAAAAGCGGTTTCTTTCCGTCTGCAGAAGTAGTTCCGAACTGCTCCGCCTCCTTGGCAAATAGTTCCGCATTAAAAAAAAGAAGAAAATTGTTTCCTACGTTCCTCGCGTATATGTAACAGATTCGCGACGCACTGTAATAATTCCTGATAGTAAGATGTAATACTGTGTTTGATATATATCCTTTATTTAGTTTATGAAGCAGTGAAGATCATTTATATAATGAAACCAATAGTATTATTGTAATAAAGTACCTGTTGCGATGTTATCGTTATTGTATGTATAAAAATCACTAGTTATAATCATTAAAGGTAGCAACTGTTTCCATGTCAACCTTATAACTTTTTTACGAAATCCAAGTAAAATAAATTTTTCTTGTTAATAATAGTAAACATTAATTGTTCGGCATTTGTTCTTATGTTGACTTTTTGCTTTTGTTGTGTATTTTTATTTCCATTGGCTGTGACAGAGTAAATGAAGGGACTGTATCCAGTCAAAACGCTGAACTTATAGTATTTGCCTGGTCCTATTTTGCCAAACATAATTAAATTTTTAAAGGATCGCAGTGACATCTACCTGCAGAAAATGAATTGAATTCAGGGCTATGTTGTTTAGGGCATTGTTTACTGGAGCTATTTGCCTGGTCCTATTTTGCCACACATGATTAAATTTTTAAAGGATCGCAGTGACATCTACCAGCAGGAAATGAATTGAATTCAAGGCAAACTTGTTTAGGGCATTGTTTGCTGCACCTATTTGCCTGGTCCTATTTTGCCACTCACAATTAAATTTTTAAAAGATCGCGGTGACATCCACCGGCCAAAAATGAAATGAATTCAGGGTTAAGTTGTTTAGGGCATTGTTTGCGCGCATTAAAAGGTACAATTAATAAATAAAAACAATTTTCAAATCTTAAATGTAGCACTGTGGTTGTAACAGAAAGTTATTTTCCCATAAAAGAGAAATTATTAGACATCAATTCTAAGCAAAAAAATTACAATTATTGGAGTTAAGCAGTGGAGTCCGGTTAGTAATCGGATGCGTGACCATGAAGAAAAGTGTTCAGAGATTTTTCCATACTGAGTCATACTGAGCTTAAAGCACAAAAAACCCTCAATTTACATCAAGCTTAAAAATCATCTTGAAATTTTATACCACTCACATACTGCCTTTTTGCATGCAGGACTTGTGTCGGCAGTAACGCTGTATAAAACATGTAAGTTTAGTCTCCTGTGATGACCGTTAGATGCATCCATTTTGTCGATAAGTCATTTGAAACAAGTTTAGATAACATCGTGTAAAGTTTGAAAAAATAATCAGAGCATTCGTAGCGCACAAGTCATTAACTAAGTAAAATTTAAAATTACTGTATCTTGTCAATAAGATTAAAAACGCGTTTTTGTTTAGTGAGTGGCGCACCCTGGAGGGTGTGTCAACGACACCTTACCAATTGCTGAAAACATTCTAAATAATTAATAATTTTCTTTTCTAGTTACCTAAGTCTTTTATACATGTAAACGAAATGCAAAGTAATATAACATTGCTTGGAAAGTTTTTTGGGACAGAATTTAACATTACCTTTTCTTCCCCTGATTTACGTTTGCGTAGGTGACGTCATGTAATGGCGACTTCGGAACAGTGTCGCGGAAAACAAACAAAAATTTCTCTGTTAGTCAACATGAGTACGATATACGCATAAAATTGCTATAAAGTACTATATTTTTTTAATACGATTTTTCTGGAACTTACGTCAGATACCCATTTTCTTGTCCTTTCAAGTCTATCAAAATATAAGGCCCTAGGGCCTAGGCTAAATATAGGCTCAGTCTATACAGTTAATTCGCCTCTACGTACAGCATTAAGAATTTTATTGATTGACTGTAGGTGACTGCCCAATGTACTGACGAAATAGCCGTAAATATTGACGACTGCGCATTGTGCAATAAACACGTGACGCCTCGTCCATATATTGCACAATACAGTCTACTGTATCATGTACAGTTTATCGATTTCATTTCCCGTCTAACATTCGTAGAGGGGAGATTATGGCGCAACTAAAAGCAGATGAAAGGAATTTCCTTCTAGAAGTGATAGATGTTTACAGAAATTTACCAGCCCTCTGGAAAGTAAAGAGTGACGTATACACTGACAGAAGTAAAAAAGAACAGGCCTACGAAGTGCTGTTGAGGAAGTACCGGGAACTGTATGAAAACGCAACAAAAGAGGATCTTAAAAAGAAAGTGAATTCTTTGAGGACGAATTTTCGAAAGGAATTGAAGAAGATTAATGACTCCTTGGAGTTCGGTGATGGAACAGATGTTTATGAATCAAATTTGTGGTATTTTGAATCCATGTTGTTCCTTGTCGATCAGGAAACGCATGCGCAGTCTCAAGCAGCAGCTGAGGGGGATTATTATCAAGATGAAATGCTGCAAGTGCAAAATGTAGGTAACATTGATTATAAATGTGATTGTTTACATTTATTCCCATTGTTAAGATTCAATAAGGAATAATTCACTTAGGATGACGGGTTTGTTTTACTGTTAGAATTGAGCTACGACTCCTTGTGCGCCGTAATGCGTGATGCGTATTCTGATGACAGCCATCACGTTCGAATGAATACGCATCACGGTTACGCATTAAATATAAACTGTTTCATACGCATTGCGATCACGCATCACGCATTACGTACACATGGAAACACTTCCACGTGTTAAAATATAAACTGTTGCATTCGCATTACGTACACATGGAAACACTTCCACGTGTTCAAATATAAACTGTTGCATACGCATTACGGATCACGCATTATGTAGATTGGCAACGGCGCCTTTTTGTCACCTTTGCGTGGCCGAAAAATAGAAGGCGGTACCTTGATAACCATAATCATGTGTCACATGAACTGCAGTGTTAGTTTCTGACGTCATGTGACGTAGAGGCCACATTTGTGACATCACGCGTTTAAACAGCAATGCTTAAGGGAACATGCTTGACGCACAAACGAAGATGCCTGCCATTGCACATTCTATTGTTAGTTTATGATGTAAACAATAGCTGTGTTCGGTTGCTGTTAATTAATTTTCTAAGCTAATTATTATTCAAATATAAAGAACAATTGCTAACTTTTATAGGCAAGAAAATGTGTACTTTGGACAGTAAATTAAGATGAGATTGAGTCTAAACAATCGTCCGCTCTTCCTTTAATATATAATTATTACCTAATACACCAAAACGTGAACTCAATGTCATCATTAACGAAACTTTTATTTTGACAAATAAAAAATCGTAAATTGAGTGTACTGGAAGCACCATGAATTTTCAAAAATCTTCTGATTTGCTTCTATTCCTTTGTGAACTGAGTAAAAAAACATTATTTCCCGTGTTTTTCAGCTCAAAGAAGAACCGGAAATCGAACCGGAACTCAATCAAGCATGGGCACAAACACCACAGCCAGCGACTTGCACAGCAACGTCAACAGGTCAACCTTACAAGCGCACTAAACTGGACCAGGACGAGAAACGAGACGAACTGATTTCTTTAGCTTGTACTCTCATACGACAGACGGATGACAACTATGTGAATTTGGCAAAAACTTGGGCCCATGAAATTTCTCTAATGGATCGTGAACAGCAACTGTTTGCTAAAAAGGCGATAAACGATATTTTGTTTGAAGGACGTTGCGGGACCCTACATCGTGATTCCGTACAGATCAATGCCACGCCCAATGGCAGCAGTTGATCCATGGACCCTGCTGTCTCACTAATCTGCTTTTTGAACTTAGGACATCATTCAAATGACTTGTCTTTAAAATGGCTGCGTCTGACGGTCATCGCCAGAGTTTGAATTTGCTTCTTTTATACAGCGTTACTGCCGACGCAAGCCCTGTGTGCAAAGAGGCAGTATGTAAGTCGTACAAAATTTCAAAACAAATTTTTTGAGCTTTATGTAAGTGGAGGGTTTTTTTGTGCTTAAGTTATTCATCTATGTAGACTGGACAAAGTGAAGAGTTATTTTCTTAGTCGGTGCCGTATGTTTATAAACTGAATGTACAAAGATTACATGTTTGTACAAGGCAAGGCAGCGTTCACATGATAAAATTATGACTCTATGTTTACCCTAAATGATTGTATATCATAAAACTGATAAAAACAACAACGTTTAAAATATTTTACATCTCGTGTCTGTAGTTACACCAGCCATTTAAACAAGTTCTCGATCAGCAGAGTAGGTCAGAATATTCCATTAGCAAAAGAAATGGCAACTTCATTAGATAAGCCACAAACTTCAGCTGAAATTGTTGATGCGATGGGAAATTGAAACCATATATCCTTCAATATAACATACTTGAAGTGGCTGGAGTCTGGAGTAGCACATGTGATGACCACAAATTAAGTTCAAAATATCATTCAATATAACGTACCTGTAATGGCTGGAGTCTGGAGTAGCACCTGTGATGACCACAAATTAAGTTCAAAATATCATTCAATATAACATACCTGTAATGGCTGGAGTCTGGAGTAGCACCTGTGATGACCACAAATAATGTTCAAAATATCATTCAATATAACATACCTGTAATGGCTGGAGTCTGGAGTAGCACCTGTGATGACCACAAATAAAGTTCAAAATATCATTCAATAAACAAACAACCTGAAGGTCTGGAGTAGCACCTGTTCACAAATTTCAAATATCTCAATATAACATACCTGTAATGGCTGGGTCGGAGTAGCACCTGTGATGACCACAAATAATGTTCAAAATATCATTCAATATAACATACCTGTAATGGCTGGAGTCTGGAGTAGCACCTGTGATGACCACAAATAATGTTCAAAATATCATTCAATATAACATACCTGTAATGGCTGGAGTCTGGAGTAGCACCTGTGATGACCACAAATAATGTTCAAAATATCATTCAATATAACATACCTGTAATGGCTGGAGTCTGGAGTAGCACCTGTGATGACCACAAATAATGTTCAAAATATCATTCAATATAACATACCTGTAATGGCTGGGGTGAGGTGTAGCTAAGGAAATAATCAATAATATTTGCGTCATCAGCAAACTTTGTCAGACGGTGCCTGGCCCATGTTAGAGACTGGAGTTGTTCAACAACGTTTGTCACTTACAATGCTTGGTCTGAGCCGAAAAAAAGTGAAACGAAACTTTATACCGATTTTTAATCGAAAATTAGGGGTGCGCGTTATACTCGAATAAATACGGTACATGTGGTATAGCTCATTAAAATTGTGAAACAGATTGGATGCATCCTGACCTCACTAGGCAGGGTGAAGCTATTCAGACAGGAAAGCCAAACAGGAAAACCAAACGAGAAAAAATGAATATTTATGACAAGAGGGAACATATAAAAGTGATCGAAGACGATTGTTAATGTCAACGCAGCGGGTTGTAACATCGATTAACACAGATTTTGGCACGTAAATTAAACACGCGAAAAAAATGTTATCAAGTAACTGAACAAACATCAGCACTTTGTGATAAAACAATGAAAAAAATAAAAACGAATGGTGGGCTATTTTTTGCAAATCAGACTGCTTTTATTTTACCTATACAAGGTTGCCTATTTTGGATTCTCTCTATTTCATGTAAATCTAAAGCACATTTCTGTTTTTTTTGATATATTTTATAAAAACTTTATTGATTGTTCAGATATGACAAGGTTCTTCGAACATTTGATGATATGATTAGCACCAACGTAACCGAGGAGTTGGAAAACATTGGCGTAACTGTTCTCCGCCGTACCCAGACTCAGTCAGTAGAAAAACAAGCTGACGGACGACTGACAATGAAAACCACTACAGGAACAGTGTCAGATGTCGACTGTCTGCTATGGGCCATAGGTCGTGTCCCTCATTCCAAACTGGGTATACATTTGTGATTTTCTCACTGTTAATTCTTTTGTCAAGCTTGATGATTTAAGACATCTTTATCATCCTGAGACATTTTTCTTAAATGTCTTTTCTCCTATTTCACTTTAAAAATAATCGTTTGCAATGGGTGTTTGCCTTTAGAGTATTGTTTATTGCGTTTATTCAGAGACAGCTGGTAGCACAGTGCAGCAGTATTTGGCAGTTAAAAAGCAAGTCAATTTAATACAGATAAAATAATGCATACTTAATTGTCTACAGCAAACAATTTTAGGCAAGAACATGAGCATTAAACACTGAACAAGATCACTTTTGTAAAATATGGCACGACATGGCACTGCTATACCAGAGGCTTGTTGGCCCCACTGTGCAATTTATGAAGTGATTACAGCGCCATCTCTTAAGAAGATGTAAAGAACAAATTATCTAGCACAGTGCTATTGAAACGATGTCTTAGGCTGCTTAGTGAAGCTGTGGGCATCTAAAATATAGTAGTGATTAAGAAATTGAGGAATAATCTTGTATGGTGCTCATTAATTTAATTTAATTTTTAAATTTTACTCAAGGATTTAATTGTTGATTTGATTATTGATTTTTGTTCTGTAGGTTTGGAGAAGTTAGGCATTCAATTGGATAACAAAGGACACATCAAAGTCGATGAATACCAGAACACCTCCGTTAAAAACATATACGCTCTCGGAGACGTGTGCGGAAAAGCACTGTTGACACCTGTTGCCATAGCAGCCGGCCGACAGTTAGCTTGTCGCCTTTTCGACAACCAGCCCAACGCAAAGCTCGATTATTCCAACATTGCCACCGTGGTTTTCAGCCATCCACCCATCGGTACCATCGGTATAACGGAGAGAGAAGCATCAGAAAAGTACGGAGAAGGTGCCGTAAAGGTTTACAAGTCGACGTTTTTGCCTCTGTATCACGCTGTCACTACGCGTAAAGTAAAATGTACCATGAAGTTAGTCTGTGCCGGTCCGGAGGAGAAGGTCGTCGGTCTGCACATGATCGGATTGGGATGCGATGAGATTCTCCAAGGTTTCGCGGTGGCTATTAAGATGGGCGCTACAAAAAAGGACTTCGACCAGACGGTAGCGATTCATCCCACATCTGCAGAAGAGTTGGTAACTCTGCGTTAATTTCTGTAGTAGCAGACAAACGGGTGAATTGATAAACGTAGATATTCTCAGGGATTATTAATAGTTTAGTGTTTAGTCAACGTTGTTAAATTTAACTACTATTTTTAAGAGATACTTTCATATATGTTCAAAAAATTTAAATTCTCGAGCGAGACTCCACTTCAAAATGAGATGCATTTGAGCTGCTATTCCAATTAATTTTGATCAGTAATGTAATTCCTTAAACTGTGATCCAATGCCCCTCATTCAAATCTAAACACCGTAATGTCTTTTGTGTTTTTTTTCTGTCAAGGCGTTTCAAAACTTCTGTAATTATGGGTTAAAATTAATTTGTTTTGATTAAGTTTTGGGTGTAATTTACTTGTGAACTGTTCTTACAAATTTCAATCGTAATAAACTGAACTCCAGTTATTTAACACCCAGAGTTCTTATACTAAAGGAAATACCGATTGAATTGTATTTACTTTGCTTTTGTACCCTATTTTATTCTATTTGACAGGTCACACTTTCTCATGTTGGTAGAATTATAAGAAAATCGGTCCTGTGATCATGAAGTTAATTATACGTGCCTTCAAGTACAAAGTACAAATAAATGCCTGCTTAGTCTGTCCAGGTGACTCTTTTGATGTTTATGACTTCATTCGTAAGAAACATTGTCATTAAGAGTAACACGGTTTATGTATTACAGTACTTGTGTTGCACATAACTACATATAAACCTTTTTTGAGAACTGTCATTTTAATATTAATAAGTTGAATTTAGTTTACATAATAGTATAGCTAGAAGTTGGATAGAATAGTTTTTTAAGGTTCAGTCAAACCTCCTTATACCACCCGCTATAGGACTCCAGAAAAAGTTGCCATTAAGCGAGTTTGCCAGTAAAACAAGGTGCACTAATACATACAAGTCTATGAAAATAGACATTTTGTTTTCCAGAAAATGCGGGCATTAAGCGAGGTTGGCATTATAATGAGGTGCATTAATTCCTACGTTTGTGCAAATATAGACATTTTGTTTCGAGAAAAAATGGGGAGGTTGGCATTATAAGGGGGGAGGCATTATAATGAGGTTTGACTGTATTAAATTTAAAAAAAGTTTATCTGTATTGTTTGTGTATGATAAAGGCCAATGTATTATTCAAATTTGGAAATATATATAAACGTGTCTATTTCTATCTTTTAGGAAAATTATATGCTATGGGTGGACAATATTTTTATGCGATTGAATGTCTTTCATTACTACTCACTTAAATTGTCAGCTATGTAGTAGCAATATGGCTTTAGTAATTGCCGATTCTGTTATTGTGAAATTGAATTATGTTTTATGCATATCATGTATTAAAATAACGGTTAATTGATTATTATTTTCGTAGGTAACGCTGATCATCAATGTGATATTGGCGTTAAAAACATTGTAATAAATAATTTCTGGTTATTTTCATTATTTAGCTTTGTGATATTAAAAATTCATTGTGAAATGTTTTATGTATGTTCCTGATGTTACATTTTTTTGCTGCAGGCAAGTTTGTTACTTGTTTTATGAATATTTGCACTTTATATAAATTGTTTGGGTTTACTACATGTATATTAAAGGAGCATTGGGCTAGTAAGTTTCCTCTTAATTGGCAATAGGTGGTGTCGTGTTACCATGTACCAGCTGACAGATACAATGTTTGCATACCTGTGCTGCTACCTACTATAATTTCATTGAACTAACTGAGGCAAATATACCTTTAAATGTACACTCCTGTGATAGGTACTGATTGAAATAAGTCTGGTCATGCTGATTATATGTCAAGTTTCCAGCAGCTCTGAAATAAATGAACACAAACGGTAATTTAGTGTTAGTATGTATATCATGTGTTTTTGTTGTGTTTTTTAGTTACATGTGAATGATATAAGGCAAACACTTTCCAGCAACACAATAATGACATTCCATTTTAAAAATGATTGAGTTTAAAAATAACATAGAATTGACATTATTCACTGTTTGCTTACAGGGAAGCCAAAACTCACAGATCATATACAGGTACAATGGATATAGTGAAGCCCAGTAAAAGAATATCATTAACTTATAAACCTGGTATGTAAATAGGAAGTATAAGACGTACTTATATGTAGTACGTGAAAGTGAGATTGACCTGCCTCTGGGTTGACAGGCTAAAATGAAAATGAATTGTATAAAGTTTAACAAACGCCTTTCAGTCAACTTCAGTACAGATCCGCGTGTCTGATCAAGGATAACAAAATTGTTTAATCAGGCTGAAAACGAAGCACAAACAATCTAAAAAAGCCTTCAGCAGTTTAATGTTTGTGACTCTATTTATCGTTTCTTATTTTCCTCGCATAGTCTGGTTTGGATGATATGAAAAGAGAACGATTTCTAAAAATGTAAAACTAGTCTAGTTAATTGTACTCACAATACCTTTAAACCACAAGAAAACCCTCAACTTACATAAAAGTTTGAAAAATTCGTTTTGAAATTTTATATCGCTTACATACTGCCTTTTTACATACAGCACTTCAATCGGCAGTCACGCTGTATAAAACTTGTAAATTTAAACTCCCGTGATGACCTCAGCCATTCTGATAATAGGTCATTTGAAACAAGTTTAGGTAACATTGTGTAAACTTTGAAAAAGTAATCAGAGCATTCGTATCGCACACGTTACTAACAAAATAAAATTTGAAATTACTGTATCTTCTCAATAAGATTAAAAATACGTTTTTGGTTAGTGAGTGGTGCACCCTGGCCTAGGTCAGGCACCTCTTTTCTTGTCCTTTAAAAAAACAAAACAAAGCTTCACAGATACAAGTGTAACCATAGCAACGCTATACTTAGAAACAAACACAGGCACATTGAAAACTAAAAACGCAATTAATTTTTTAAAATTCGTCCACTAGTTCACACAGCATAGGAGCAAATGCTGTTGAGCGAGTTTTGAGAAGCTGATAGTTCATGTGACAACTGAATGAGAAATAAAGTAAGCCATGGGCCGGATGGAAGCCAGATTGTTTCTGGCTTCACTGATTACACGTATTACTCTCAGCTACCAAAGAGTAGGAGACCATGATCTGCTTGGAGTGGAAGGGAAATTTCCCAAATATGACAGAATTAAAAACGGTAAGTGATAGTTTCACCATCTGAATGTAGATTTGTAAAAAAGAGATGCCACGTTTGAACAGGAAGTGAAGAAATCAGTTTTTTCAGGTTTTCATGTGTTTTCAGTTAACAGGTTAACAGGATCAACCGGGTTTTTATGCTACAGGATTTCACAGGCACCTGGCTGAACGTGCGTGCAGTGCTGCTGTTTATAATCGTAATGTTATGAATTCATTTTAGAATGTTAAGTCGTTCATTAGGAAAATAAAATTGAAATCAATTAATGAATAATTGGAATCTGAACGAAGATCATTCCGTTCAAGGAAAATGACTCACCCGGTTTGTATCTTGAATTTAATGTACGTATGAAAACATTTCGGACAACTGATTAATAATTAAAGTAATAAGCAAAGTAAGATATAACTATAGAATGAACTCTATGAAATTTAAGAGGTGGTTGGCCAATATTGTTTCGGAATAAGATAAAGTTAAGAAGTAATTTGTAACTCATCATAGTCCACCGGCTGCCTAGCTAATTAACAGGTGGTACAGTAAAGAGAACCTGTTAGATTATGTTAAATAATTATGTTGATAGATGCTGGTATGATGAAGTCAGTTAAGGAGTAGTGTCACGCGAGTAGGTGATTCAGAAATTGAGGTGCCGGGGTACCGCGCACGATATATAAAGCGTGCGAGGTCTACAGTTCGAGGAATTAGTCTGAGATTGAGTCTGGGAGCCGGAGCGTACAGAGAGCCGTTAGATCAGGGGCTTTTGGCATTGCTATCTATTATATTTATTGTGTTGATGTTTAATAAACGTGTCGTTTTATAATCAGACTCTTCCTCAAGCATCAATAATCAGCTACACACAACTAATACAACGCACTATCCACTATACAACGAAATTATTTTTACTGGTGCCGTATTATTATATTGAGAGTATAATAATAATATTCATAATCTTTATTGCAATTAATGTACATATTCTGTACTGTTACTACTGTACAAAATACATATACAAAATTTTTTTGTTTACAAACCGTTGGAGGACTGATGAAAGCAATAGTCAATAGTGTCTATACTAAATCTACTTAAAAATCTACAATCATTAATTGACTTCTACTTAATACACACAATTGATCAAAATTGCGTTTAAAGGACAAGAAAGCGCTCTTCATAAATAAAGCTTAAAGATTAGTCTTGGATTTCTATACCACTTGCATTGTGTCTTATTGCTTGCAGAGCTTGCGGTAGTAGTAACGTTCAGTAAAACTTGTATGCCGCGATTTGGCTAGACGCAGTCATTTAATGGTAAGTCGTTTGAAACAAGTTTAGATAACATTGCGTGAAGCTTGAAAATAATTAGAGCATTCGTAGCGCACTCTTCGTTAACTAAGCAAACGCATAAAGTACTTTATACTGTCAGTAAGATCAATCACTTCTTTTTTTGGTTATTCAGTGCTGCACACTGGGATGGAGATACAGTGACGTCTAACGAGTTGGCAGGAATGTTTTTAGTTTCCTTTTCCGTTACATAAGCGGCAGGCATAGTGCTAAGTGATACAACTTTGCATGGAATTTTTTTTGAGATGTACTTTAAATTTGCTTTGTCTTCTCCTTTAACGAAAAATTAACTGATCAGTAAAAACTTAAATTTTCTCATTACGTGTTACATGTTGTCAGGAATAATTATGGCTATTAGTGAAATGAAAATTAATAAAACGAACTATGAGAGATGTTCTAATTAGATAAAATTCAGAGCCATGGTGTTTTGCCGTTTGTTGTTCCCGGGTTAAGCAACTGCAAGCAATAAAATTGTAAAAAATCCTATTGCATCTTCATTGCTTCAGGATGACATGACTTTTTTAGGAGGCTGCGATCCTGCTGGCATTTATGAGATGTGGCTCACTGTGTATGAAAACGTCAAAAAAGGTAATAATTTTTTCTGGTTTATTTATTGTATTTGATAGGATTGTACGTGGAGTGACGTGCGAGAGTGTACTTGTACGTGGAGTGGCGTGCGAGAGTGTACTTGTACGTGGAGTGACGTGCGAGAGTGTAATTGCACGTGGAGTGGCGTGCGAGAGTGTTCTTGTATGTGGAGTGGCGTGCGAGAGTGTTCTTGTATGTGGAGTGACGTGCGAGAGTGTACTTGTACGTGGGGTGACGTGCGAGAGTGTACTTGTACGTGGAGTGACGTGCGAGAGTGTAATTGTACGTGGAGTGACGTGCGAGAGTGTAATTGTACGTGGAGTGACTTGCGAGAGTGTACTTCATAAGATAATGCACGCAACGGTGGTGTAACTTAGTATGCTGCAAGGTGCTGGGTGCACGATGCTTAATGAAAATAACCGGGACTTCCACGTAGATTACTAGCTGCTGAAGAAGATTGTATCTGGCTGATTATTGTAGGTTTATGAATTCTAATTATTGACACTGTCGACTATAGTCGGGTCGATTAGTCGAACTTGCCTGTCCGCACAATAAAATAAAAACGGATGAACCTATTGTCAGCAAACTTAGCCAAATGGACCCATGGTAAGCAGACCTGGAAACCCATCGCCACTGGTTCAAAAACTCGAAACGTCAACGTAACAAGGTAAAAAAGTGTCCAAACAAATTTTTGTCTGTAGTGACATTATGTCACGGTATGGGTCTGCATCTCTAGTATGGGTCTCCATGCCAGGTATGGGTCTACATCTCGGTTGAGCACTCACATCCTACTTTTAACTTGTAGGTTATGCAATCAAGCTTGATATTGGTTCTTCTTTGAGCCGTCATACAGCGCCATCTCTGAAGTTCTACCACAACAATAAATTGTACGGGGAGCGCGGAGATGATTCAGACTGGTTTAAGATTAGAGAAACTTCTGGGCAACATTATCTGGAGTTTAAAGAAGATTTAGCAAAATGGGTGAGTACGACAGTGCAGGTGTATTTCTTGTCTATCTTTGTAATAATGTGATGTGAACCTGATTGGTATGATGTTGTTGATAAACAGTCAATTTGTGAGCAAAATAGATAATTGGATTTTGTCTCAGCATTTTGACTGGATTTGCTACATTATAGGCACTTATACTTTGGATTTCCCGACAAAGATACTTTTTGTAAATTACTACATAGCCCATGCTTGTGAAGAATTATACTACAAAAGTCAATTTACAGCCAAATTTGAAGATTTGTTCGCATTGAATTTAACATGGTGAATCGAAATTCCGACACTGTCAGTAGATGCATAATTCTTTCTAGTGTATTCCTGCAGAGTTTGATAACTATCCGTTGCGAACTGGTGGAGCTTTAGACTTTTTTCGAAAATGGAAATGGCAAATGGGAAATCTGGCTTCATGAAATCAATGCGGAATTTCTTCTAGTGTATTTCCAAAAAGTGTCATGACGATGGACTGCGAATTGGCGAAGCCTTAGGATTTTATCAAAATGGTATTATTGCCCACATCTTGAGCTCAAAATAGCGGATCGAAAATCCGACTATGCGAAATTCGTTGTGATGTATTTCTATAAAGTTTCAGGACAATTAGCGCCATCTTTAATTCAAAATGGCGGATGTAAAATCCGACTCCGTCAACCGATGTGGAATTGGTCGTAGTATGTTCTGTGAAATTTCATGGTGTCTCCATGGCAAATTCATGGATCCTTTGACTTTTTTTCAAAAAAGTCATCGCCAACGAGCACAAGAACAAAAAGAACAACATACAGATGATTAGCGATTTGGACGAGTCTCGACCAAAAAGAGCATTTACGTTGCGTGTATGTAGCATCCGGAATGCGTATGAATTAAGTGGCGTTTATGTAGCATCCGGAATGCGTATGAATTAAGTGGCGTTTATGTAGCATCCGGAATGCGTATGAATTAAGTGGCGTCTATGTAGCATCCGGAATGCGTATGAATTAAGTGGCGTTTATGTAGATCCGGATTGGGTATGCGTTAAGTGGCGTTTATGTAGATCCGGATGCGTATGCGCTAGGGGGAGGGTACGGAATAGATAAAACAGTTTTATACTGTTTTCAATGAACCCGTTTATGCAGCACGCGTTATTCTTTTTGTACAGGTGTTTGCTTTTGTTTTTTTCCGCAGACTGTTCCTCAGAGGGAAATTGCCTCCGCATCCGCATCCGCATTATACACAAACGCAAATTTTGAATTTTTAGTTTTAAGCGACATAAAACAGCTAAAACAGCTGCTGAAAAAGTGATGCATTAGGCTTTTACTGAACGCACCTTTGTGAATGGAAAACACTTTAAACGCACATGACACAATTTTTATGTCATTATCGTATTGACACCATTCGCAGCCCTGAGGAATCCAAGAACTCTACGATCACAGACGACTGAGAAGTATCTCAAAAAGACTGGTGATTCGTTTCTTGAAGAACGTCCTTGTTTTTATGAGGTTGTTCCGGAGATAAAAATTAATATTTCATGTCCTGAAAATCTGAATGGAGTTCATTACACCTAACATCATTACATTTGACTTGTGTAATTTTCGCGTCATCGGGCCACTGTTAATCTTTTCATTTTTCACAGATACTGGCTCAAGAAGAAAAGCTGAATGGGCAAACCAAAATGAAAGTTCCCCTGATATGTACTCATGGAGATTTTCGTGGTGACGTTTTGCCTGAACAGCTTTACGATCCGAAACTCGGTGTAAGTAAAGTAAAAAGCCTCAAAGTTTTGTACCTGCTCATGTTTGTGAAATTTAACAGGTATTTTCTTCGCAATCTGTGATATTTTTAGCTAATTTTTCTCCAATCTGTGATATTTTTAGCTATTTTTTTCTTCAATCTGTGTCATTTCTAACTAATTTTTCTTCAATCTGAGATATTTTTAGCTAATTTTTCTCCAATCTGTCATATTTTTAGCTAATTTTCTTCAATCTGTATAATTTTTAGCTAATTTTTCTTCAATCAGTGATATTTTTAGCTAATTTTTCTTCAATCTGTGATATTTTGTAGCTATTTTTTCTTCAATCTGTGATATTTTTATCTATTTTTCCGTCAATCTGCGCCATTTTGTAACTGATTTTTCTTCAATCTGTGATATTTTTAGCTATTTTTTCTTCAATCTGTGCCATTTTGTAGCTAATTTTTCTTCAATCATTTTTTCTTCAATCGCGCCATTTTTAGCTAATTTTTCTTCAATCTGCGATATTTAGCTATTTTCTTTAATTCGCCATTTTTAGCTAATTTTTCTTCAATCTGCGATATTTTTAGCTATTTTTTCTTTAATCTGCGCCATTTTGTAGCTAATTTTTCTTCAATCTGTGATATTTTTAGCTATTTTTTCTTCAATCTGCGATATTTTTAGCTAATTTTTCTTCAATCTGTGATATTTTTAGCTATTTTTTCTTCAATCTGTGATATTTTTAGCTAATTTTTCTTCAATCTGTGATATTTTTAGCTAATTTTTCTTCAATCTGTGCCATTTTTAGCTAATCAATCTGTGATATTTTTATCTATTTTTTCTTCAATCTGCGCCATTTTTTAACTAATTTTCTTCAATCTGTGATATTTTTAGCTAATTTTTCTTCAATCTGCGCCATTTTGTAGCCTATTTTTGTTCAATCTGTGATATTTTTAGCTAATTTTTCTTCAATCTGTGATATTTTTAGCAAATTTTTCTTCAATGTAATATTTTTAGCTAATTTTTCTTCAATCTGTGATATTTTTAGCAAACTTTTCTTCAATCTGTAATATTTTGTAGCTAATTTTTCTTCAATCTGTAATATTTTTAGCTATTTTTCTTCAATCTGCACCATTTTGTTGCTAATTTTTCTTCAATCTGTGATATTTTTAGCTATTTTTTCTTCAATCTGCGCCATTTTGTAGCTAATTTTTCTTCAACCTATAATATTTTTAGCTAATTTTTCTTTAATCTGTAATATTTTTTAGCAATTTTTTTCTTCAATTTGTGACATTTTCAAACTAATTTTTTCCCAGTTTGTGAGATTTGTAATTTGTGTGATTTGAATGTGAAATTTTGTAGATGATATCTTCCCAATATGTGACATGCTATAGTTTATTTCTTCTCAACATGTGATATTTCTTCCCTAAATTTTCCCCTATTTATGATATTTTGTAGCTAATGTCTTTCCAGCATGACTCATTATGTGTTTGATTTCTCCTCAGTCTGACGTTTTTTTAGCTATTGGCTTCCCAATCTGTGCTGTTTTATAACTAATTTTTCTCAAGTCAGTGATAGCTATTTTCTTTCCAACTTGTGAGACTTTGTTTTCGCTGAAAACAGCGTTTAAGTTCTGGTATTTCTCTATTCTAGTATTCGTTGATTCTTATCTGGATTAGGATACAGGACATAAACAATAATAAGCCGAGGATTCTTAAACAAAACATGAATATAAAAGTTAACGAGGTAAGTGGAGAGAGGGAGAGGGAGAGGGAGAGGGAGAGGGAGAGGGAGAGGGAGAGGGAGAGGGAGAGGGAGGGAGAGAGGGAGAGGGAGAGAGGGAGAGAGAGAGAGAGAGAGAGAGGGAGAGAGAGAGAGAGAGAGAGAGAGGGAGAGAGAGAGAGAGGGAGAGAGAGAGAGAGGGAGAGAGAGAGAGAGGGAGAGAGAGAGGGAGAGAGAGGGGGGAGAGGGAGAGAGAGAGAGAGAGGCAAAAGAAAGAGGGAGAGAGAGAGAAAAAAGAAAGAGGGAGAGAGAGAGCGAGCGAGCGGGAGAGCTGTCGAAAGAGAGAAAAGAAAGATGTTTGAATTCTTTTTGTGTTGCAGACTACTCCACCTGGTAGACGTGTTTTCACTGTTGAAGCAACAGATGACGATTTTAAATACGAGAACAACGAGATTGTTTATTCCATCGTTCCTAATCACTATACAGTAAGTATGAGAAGGATACTTTATGGGCTCCTGCATACGAACAGTTTTTTAATGGGGCTATTTATTTGAAGACATGGGAAATATTTTATATGTGGAGTCTATGTAAGAGCGCCCGCACATACATGTTTTTAATTTACGATTTGAGATACAGAAATCTTGGTTATGATAACAAAATAATTATGTGGAAACATTTACTGTGCGAAATTTGGTGTCCTCCAGGAAATACATTAATAGTCATGGTTCATGCTCGACAGCAAAGTTAAGCAATGCTGGTCTTGGTGAGCAGATAGATGTGTGACTTCTATACTGCTTATAGCTGTTTCTTTCTTTGACCAACATTGCATAACAGGAAGCGACTGTGATGAAGAGCGTTTACAGAAATGGATTGGCATTTGAGATTCAAGGCTACCTTTCAGAACTTTTATTGGGTGCCTCGTTGAGAAGCTCTTCAAACAGCAGCTTTTGCATACTGTTTTCTTTTGCCTGTAGTTTGATATCTTTTAATTATGTCTTTATTTTGTTATTATTCTCTTTAGGGACCGGGTAGACGGTGTGTGGCAGGGGTGAGCATTCTCTACCAGAAAGCGAATTCGAATCGACCCAAATTTGTGAACTCCAATCGAACCGAACTTCAGTGTTTCGAATTCGAACCGAATTCGAATTGAGATTGAACGATTTTCGAACAAATTTTCGAACCACCAGTAAAAATTAGTCTTGCAAAGATCATGCATATCACTAGATTTCGTTCTACAATAAAACGACTAGTAATTTGTTTAAAGTTGTGCGCAGAAATCACAGCTAAATTGTACTAATTGCATGATGTTTCAATCGTTTTAATGATCAGGAACATGTGATTGCAGTGCTGAATTATTCGAATCTATAGTTTTGGATTCGAATCGAGTTCAAACTAAAAAAACTCGTTCGAATCGAATTCGAGCGTTCGAATTCGATTCGAATGTGCGAACTCGAACGTTCGATGCTCACCCCTAGTGTGTGGATGACCAGGCTAGTTGTTGAAAATGAAATTCTATCTCTCCCTGTTTCTGTCCACATACGGTAAAGATGTTCTCTGGTTGAAATCTCATTCTGATTCCTCCTCGGCTTGGTTGCCTGTGTTCTATGTCGTCTTTCTCCTATTCTGTCAACATGGCCAGACTATTCAAATTGTAAAGCCTCCATAAACTCAAGAAAAAATGTATTTATTTTTTATATCTTCATTTCTCGTGTGGTCCCACAAAACACACAGACTGCAATGCGTGGTAAACCTTTGATGTGTCCGAACAATGAACATTAACACTTTATTGCTATTAATTCTATCAAGTTTCTAATACTGATAACAACATAGTATCAATACACTATAAATTCTCGAACTTTTCGTTTTTCCTCTGTTTACTTGTTTCCTTTATTCTCCTGAAATACCAGCTCATTGTCAGTTTTGTTGCTAACGCAAAATTTATTTCTATTAGAGTTTGAAAGTTCAAAACAATACCCCTGCCTTCGTTCAACAGTAAATTTACATTACAGAAGTGCTGTTTTGATATTTCAGGATGATCATACGTACTTTGAATTCCCGAATTCAAGCTCTGGTCACGTGCATCTGAAGAAAGCGCTCGATTACAAAAGAAAAAGCAGGATGGAGCTTAAAATAAAGGTGAAGGTAAGAACACATCCATCTTTTAAAGCAATTATTACAGGAACACTGCTGAAAGAGTAAGTGCAGAGTTTTACTCAAATAAAATTACAGAATTGATAGATAATAACACCTATTTATTCATTTATTTAACGAAATCACTTTGTCTGCTTAATGTCTTAGCTTTTGAGAATTTTTTAGCTTTTTTTGATAACGATCGTTCATTTTTTGCTCGACTTACAATTTTCACTTGATGAGCTAGAAATCCAGCAAAACGCATCATTTTTTCGTTAATAAATTTAAGACCTGTTTATAAGAGATGTAAGTAATTACAACTGGTGCTGGTTCATCAATGCCGTACAGAAATTCAAAAATTTTGTCTGTTGCAGGAAAAATTTGGCGGTTTTTATGACACAAAAACTTTCAACATAGAGGTGTTGGACGCAAGCAACCAGAATCCTGCCTTCATAACAAATGTTTACCAGGCATTTGTGTATGAAAATTTGAATGTGGTAAATCTGTAAGAGCGGCTTTTCACAAAGCCATTTTAATTTATAGCGGAGCAGTATGGTAACCTTGTTTTAACTAGGTTAAAATTAAAAATACTCTAGACTAGTGATATGAACTTTTTATGCTGACAGAGTGACTAGAATGCATATTTTCTCTTTTATCAAGTCGTGAGATAGAGAGAGAGAGAGAGAGAGAGAGAGAGGGAGGGAGGGAGAGAGAGAGTAGATTAATAGGTAGATAGATAGATATTAAATAGATAGATAGATGGATAGATGGATAGATAGATGGATAGATGGATGGATGGATGGATGGATGGATGGATGGATGGATGGATGGATGGATGGATGGATGGATGGATGGATGGATGGATGGATGGATGGATGGATGGAGGGAATGATGGATGGATGGATGGATGATGGACGGACGGATGTATGAATGGAATGATGGATGGATGGATAGATAGAGATAGATAGATAAATAGAGATAGATGGAGATGGAGAGTATGATAGTTAACTTAAATAATCATGCAATATATATGTAACCACATATTGCTTCAATAATAGAGTTGAATGAGGGTCACTTGTTATTTTCCTCTTTCCCATTGTACTTGTTTGATTTTTCTAATAGATAGAATCCCACAGAGAAAGAGATAAGCTTCGCACACTAAACAATTTAGCTTAAGTGGGTTTAAAAGTATTATTTATTTATTTAATTATTAATAATAGCTTTTTAAATAAACATTAAGATATTGTGGTTTAGGGCACTGTCCTGGCTACTCAACCACATGCAATAAGAGCCACGGATTTGGATTTTGAAGACAAAGAGAAGAAAAGCAAGTTGGTTTACAGTTTTGCAAATGGTTGGTAAATGTTGTAAATACTTTATGTTTTATATGCTGAAATAAATAGCAATCAATAAATCAATCAGGCAGTAATAAAATTCCAAAACTCAACTCTTCTGATTGCCTGACGATTCATTATCATTATTTTACGCTTACTTTTGATTTCTGACATTCTCTGAGAGTGAGAATGAAAGACCCGCATGCAACATGTATGGCTCTTTGATAGAAATGCATTTTAAGCACATAGTAGGAATGTATGTGTGTAGATATGGGAACAACTGGTTTTCAAGCAACCCTGTACTATTGTATAATTACCTGGTTTATTGCAGAGAGTCAGGCAGACGGAAAATTCAGAATAAATGAAGCCACGGGTGTAATTACTATTGCCGCCATATTGCCAGAAGAAAGCACGTACCATATTGTACTGAATGTTGCTAAACAAGAAAACCGCCGCCATTTTGGTCGAGCGCTCTTGGTGATTACTGTAAATAAAAAATGGACTGCTGCTGTACAATTTGGACAACAAGCGTACAGTGCAGTTGTGTGGGACAAAGAGCTCACCGGAACTCTAATACTTAAACTGTCTGGGACGAGCATTTACGGGACAGATGCTGTAAGATGCTCGCTAACAACAAAGGATAACGTGACAGCAGACAAGTTCGCAATCTCAACCATCAGTCAGTGGGTTGAGAACAAACAAACATTTGTGGCTGATATATCTATCATGAAGAAACTGAACGCGCACGTAAAGAGTCACTATGAACTAACTGCTTGGGTACATGTCAGAACTGACAGCTCTTCAGCTGAAGTCACAATATCAGTGAAGTATTCTCACACAGAAAATCCAACATTTACGCAAATGGTATGGACGTTCAAATGTTGTCCTAGCGAACCAGTAGGCTCACTTACAGCAAATCTGAATACCAAGCACAAGACCACTGATGGGTCCACGAAGAATGGCCATCCGGGACTTGAATTCATCCTTATGAGTTATAAAGAGTAAGTCCCTTTTCTCCTAAATCCTTATTAAACTCGAGTATTTGCACAGTGTTATGGATATGATATTGTACGGTTTGCAATTTTGTCTGAGATAGTTTGAAATCCTCAAAAAACAGAACACACCACGAACGTTTTTAAAACTGCATCATGTCCTTTTTCTTCTAACAGTTTATTAGTTTTAACATTAATTTTGGTAATTTACACAAGTACAGCAAATATTCTGGCCTGGGATAGTAATAGTATAGTAATAGCAAATTTATTTAAAGCACAAGAAAGCCCACCATAAACATAAAGCTGGAAAACTTCGTACTGCCTTTTTATATACAGGACTTCAATCGGCAGTAACGTGTATAAAACATGTAAATTTAAACTCCACCCGATGACCGTTGAGCGCAGCCATTTTAACGACAGGTCATTTGAAACAAGTTCAGATAACGTTGTGTAAACTTTGAAAAAATAATCAGAGCATTCGTAGCACACACGTCACTAATTAAATAAAATTTAAAATTACTGTATCCTGTCAATAAGATTAAAAATACGTTTTTGGTTAGTGAGTGGTGCACCCTGGAGGGTGAGTCAGCGAAATTTTACCAATTGATGAAAACATTTTAAATAATTGACAATTTTCTTTTCTAGTTGCATAAGTCTTTCCAGTAGGTAAGCGAAAAGCTAAGTAATACAGATTTGCATGGAAAGTTTTTTGGGACATAATTTAACATTGATCTTTCTTCCCCTGACTTACGTGGCGTAGGTCACTATTGCGGGAGATTTAAAATGAAGACAAAGAGAAATTCCTTTCAACACGAGTACGATATACGCATAAAACTGCTGTAAAGTAGAACAATTTTTTTAAGGGGATTTTTCTGAAGCCTGCTTCAGCTACCCCTTTTCTTGTCCGTTAACTTCATAAACTTAAGATGTCAGTGTATATTACACAGATAAATATGCCCGACCGAGTATGGCCGCTTGTACAAAATATTTGATGCTGTAGGCCTATACCTTAACAAGAGTAAGAACCATTATCAGCTATCGCTTCTTTAAATTGCATCTGTTGAGTACAGTGACGCGTAATCATAATTACTTTTGCTGAAGGTCACACTTATGTTTGACTGAAGGTCACACTCATGTTTGGCTGAAGGTCACACTCATGTTTTGCTGAAGGTCACACTCATGTTTTGCTGAAGGTCACACTCATGTTTGGAAATGCTATTTACAGGAGCCTCTTTTTCCAGTTACGTGAGCCCCCTCGCGTATTTTACAGCACCACGTGTCCCCTTATTTTCACCACTTGGTTACCTGTAGTGTTTACCTGTAGGGTCACCCACTCTTCGTCCTGGACAACCTTCGTAAGAAATCTTGGGTTTGAAGGATGAACTAGTGACCAGTGTGTCACGCAGGTTATCAGTATCTTGTGTCCTGATCTTCTTGCCAGGTTCTGCTCACTTGGTCGGGGTGGTCTGGTCACTTGAAAAGTTCTAGATATGAAACTGCGTCTGCAGGTCATGTGATGCCTGATTATTGAACATGTTGATAGAACTCAGAAATAATGCTTCGAGACCGTTAATTCTAAAGAAATTCTTGTAGGTGAAAATACTTCACTAAGTAAGCTAAGAAAATACTTCACTGAAATAGATGGACTCAGCGGACTTGTTCTTACGAGTAACTACGGCAAAGCCAGTGATAAGAATTAATAACAAAAGCCTAGTAGTTAGAACTGTTAGATGGTGCAAATCCTGTAAGATCATTATCAACTTTTCATTGCAAATTTGGGTCGAGAGGAACGACCGAGTATAATAATAGCTCATGCTTAGTGGTCAAAGTTAAACAATGTCAGTCCTGCTTAGTGAATGGCTGGGTAGCCACTGCTTTGAGGCAGTTTTATCTGCCATATTGCATTTGACCATTTAATGCCTCATTAAGGATGTTGCACGTAAACGCGCTAAAACGTGGTTAAGACAACTCAGCCATTCAATAGCTCAGCTAAAAAGCTACTCTTGATAGCGAACTAGGTTTCGGTCCTGCCATAACTACCTAACCTGGCGTTGAGTGGTGAAGGCTGGCTTGCTAAGATTTGAGCTGCAGGGAAGAAACTACAACCGAATTTCTACTAATGATTTTTCCTGTAACAATAAAGTTCTTAGTCGCATTTACTTCCTTTGCAGTCTGGTGAATCTTAACACTAACGGTGAAATAACGATTCTTGATACTGTAGCAGGGAGACTGGAAATTGGTGTGATGGTTTGTGAAGCTGAAACACTTCCGTACAAAGATAAGCGCTGTGATTTTGCCTTAGTGGTAATTGAAGGAGAGACACCCAGTAAGAATTACAGTTTGAAAAGTACTGTCGCTATTTAACTCACTGTTTAACTCACTGCTGTCAGGGCCTATTTCAGGGGGAAATGGGGATACTTCCCCGGAGCCTCACCCTCCAGGGGGCCTCGCGCCGAGGTGATTTGACTATTTGACAAGTATTAAGGACTGGCCTTGATAATAAAGCAGTTTTTCTTTCAATTGTTCTTTCCTTTAACAACTGTATAACTCCATATTTTCTCTTCGAAAATGCTTCTCTGACAGTTCAAAAATTTTCTGGGCGCCAACCATGATGGCGCTTCCCCCCCCCCCCCCCCCGAGCGGGCCTCACACGTTCCACTACCCCGGGCCTCGCTTAGGCTGAAATAGGCCCTGACTGCTGTCGCCACTTAACTCACTGTTTAACTCAATGCTTGCATCAAAAAAGCAAAGCTTATTTATGACTTGCAACATAGAGGTCGGTGCATTCAGTGGCTCATCAATGGGTTGCTGGCAATGCAAGCATGTGCATTTCCATCAGGGTCTACACAATATGCCGCAAGTCCAAACATTGGCTGTTTGGGCTTTCAAATACGAAATTCGAAGCTCGATTAAATTTTGCTCCTTCTTTGCTCTTTATTTGCCAAAACATGTCATTCCTTCTAAACACAAGAAATTAGTGCCAAAAATAACAAAAAATAATAATAGCGAAAAGTCAATTTTACACAATTATACACTGCACTGTCATATTAATTAATACCTAACTGTTATTTTAAACTAAATTTAAGTTTCTTAAAGTAATTAGATAATATACATACCGTATTAGCCCCAAATCATGAGCAATTGTAAACAGATAACGACAATATCTTATAACTTATCATGACACGTCTTCACTTCACAGTAGGCCTATGACCCAGATGAAATTGATCACGTGATTAGGCCAAAAATCACCACAAGGTGGCTAAAGCCGAAAACAAGCGAAGGCCGCCAAGCACGCCAATGCAAGATTTCAGTACATTGGCAGTCTTTTTTGCTGTATGCAACAGGAAAAACACACTGCGTGGCACGATTCAAACAAGCGTTTGAATATTTTTGTCATTTTGTGAGTACGTTTAGTGAGCGCACAAATAATACAAATAATAATTTCAACAAAAAGGTGCTTCAATATATGTGAAAGTTCATTCTCTGACTGCATTTTCAATTTGACTCGAGTGCTTGAATGCCGTATTTCTTGCAGTTTTCGTGCAGATTTTTGCACTATTGACAATTTAAAAAAAAATCGTGTTCTATGATGCATAAGCTTTACTGATTAGGATACAATAACCGAGACAAATGATTTGTACCAAGTTTAAAGGAAGACAAGATGATTTTCCATATACTACCCCATTTTCAAATCAGATAAAAAGTATACATTTTAACACAATTAATACTGCAAAAACGTTTCTGATTTTCTGATAATTAAATTATAGATTAAAAACTTAATTAGCGGCACGGGAGCCCAGCTATTGATGACATCACAAACTAACATTATTTTCAACAGCAAAAATATTCCACGAGCGTGTTGCACGTATTTGCGAAAACGAAACTTGAAGTACAGTGCTACTGTAAGATATTCAGTGTGTTGCACTAAAACTAGGCAAGTTTTGAGATAAAAATTCAGATTTCAAATTTACAGCTGTACTCGCGCATGAGCTGTCGAACGCGTGTAGTTCGTCACAAACTAACGCATCTGAACTGAGTGGTACAGCACCTGTTTTTGTGCAAAAACTTTCCGAATTGCCTTCGCTAGTGCCCGTCTAACTACTGAATGGCGAAATGCATGTAATGGCGCGAACGAAAAATTGTGTTTTTGTGGTAATAATTCTTTCACGTAACTCGTTTTTGAAAAAAATAGTACGTTTCCTTTCAATATTTTAAAAAAAGAGTAGATTGTTTTGATCTACAGTCTAAGATTGGGTCCGGTTTTGCTTTAAGTAACGTTGTCTGCCTCATCTCAAAAACTGATCGTGCTTTTATGCTATCAATCTAGCTGCATCAGTCATTTACTGAGAATAAAAAATAACATTTTCAAAGCTCAGTGTTGTTGTTTTTATTGTTTTTTTTCAGGTTCATCTGTTGCGTCTTTTGCAAGCCGCGAAAAGTCTTCAGCAAGTACTCATGTATTAATGGTAGTTGGTGTGCTCTTGCTTGTCATCGCGTGTGTACAGGCTGCACTGATATGTCGAGAGTTTGTTTAATGTTATATTTTTACTATAAATTATAACCGTGAAAAATTGTGACAAAAAGGGTGCTGACACATCATCAACTTTTGTCGCCTAATTTAAGTGTACACGGTGGCAGCTGATGATCACGATTTAGCGAATTCTTTTTAGTCTGTACTCGTAATAAGAGATGTTTCTTAAGGCGTCATAAATGCGCCATAATGTCTTCATTAAACGAAGAGGTTGTTACATAATTTGCAGCCATTTTAGTTGGCGTGCGATACAGCATAATAAATAGGTACCACTGTCTCAGCATCTTACTTAAATATGATGATTAGTAGAATCGCTTTCATTCTAACTTTTAAAATATTGTCATAGATTGTTTTTCTAACAAGAACGCATTTTAAATGTTCCAAAACTATCTCTACTGTCTTTTAACATTCCAAAGAAAATGTTTGTTTATTGAACAATGGAGCGCTCCTAGGCCATGCAACAGTTGTGGTGGAATGATCATTGTTCACTTCTAAAATTCAGGGCAAAAGCTTACGACAAAATTTATCATGGAAAGCCAACGATGTAGGACTGACTGCATGTATTAGTTTTGGCAATCAGAATCTTTATTAAGAAACTATTGCAAAAGGTACACATTAGCTACTATGAAAAATGTAAAAAATATATAAGGTGTATAATTAAGAGATGTGGGAACAAGACTTATTTACACGAGTAAATTATCATATTGTTTTATAAACTTCTGTAAATTTAATTAGTGAAAATAGTAGTTTTGTTCAACAAAATACGAATTACAACTAGCTCAAAAATAACTTATGATTATAGAGCGTCTTAGGGTTTAAACATGAATTTCTTCAAGCAACTATGTAATTGATTAGAAATTTCTTTTCAGATGCATTAAATCGAAAAAACGCGCCTCTGTGACAAACAACAGAAATTCCACCAAAGCTTCAGTTTCCTCTAATTTAGCAATGGGAAATGCAGAAACAGACAAGAAGTCAGTGAAAAGCGTCACCATGGCAACCGGGAGAGGAGAAAATTCGCTGGTTCCCAGAATTCCAGCTTCCACAAACATAGCGAGTTTGTTCATGGAAGGGGACGAAGAAGATGCTGATCAGGATCAAGAAGAGCAAGAAGATTCCACTTGCGAGCAACCTCAGCTGCCGTCTGATACAGTTAAACAAAATAACCCAGATGTCCAAAAGACTAGTGGAAAAAGATCACCTGATATTACTAACAAGGTTACTGAGAGTAGTAAGAGTACCAGTGATCAAGAAGACAAACCAGAAAATCATGCTTGAGCAATAACCCTTGGCAAATATGCAGTGAAATTAACACCTGGACGTTAGATGGCAAAATTATTTATGTACGTGTAGATTGAAAATTTAACTTAAAACTATTTGAAAATATAACTGACTAAAAATTATAATCATGTCAGACTTGATGTAAGTTAAGAATTATTCTTTCTTGAAATTTTCTATATTACATCATTATTACAATCACTTTTGTCATCTTTATCATCATCATCACTATCATCATCATCATCATCGTCGTCGTCGTCGTCATGATCATCATCATAATCATCATCATCATTGGTTAGATTCTTGACTAGTAATCAAAGTTTGGGATTGGCAAATTTGAGATGTCTCATATTGGTATTTCTGCTTTTGTGCAATCTTTGAGGAGAGTAGATGCTGATTATCGTTACCAATGCTTTAATAGGCCTGGCCAACTAGTGCAAGAAAAGAGAAAGCTGTAGTGGCAAGTGTAACACTTTGTCAGTTTTACACAGTTGTATTGTGTTACATTATTTTGGTAGCAAGGCCAGTAAACTCCAAAGCCTAAGACAATGTTATCTTGGTTGTTATCATTGCTTTTGTGATTGACATAATCATGCCACTTCATTCGACCACGATTACCTTCTTTTCAGTTTTATACCTTGCAGATAATTCGCATATTTTTATCATCACTGTGACCAATCTGTATAGTTCATTGTATCAACTTTGTAAAATGGTGCTCGAGCTCATAATATAATAACGGCACTATTTACAATTAAACTACACTAATTCTGTCATATCAAGAACATAATTGACACCAAACATGTTGGTCTATCGCTCCGCCCCCGCTGCAACGTAAGCACGCTCAGCAGCATTCGGGACAACAGCTCACGCAGGACAACAACTGTCTAAGCTAAACTAAACTAAACTAAACTAAACAACATGACAATCACACCTAATGTCTAATCAGCAGATAAACTGATTGCTCTTTTACATAAACACAAATTTGCAGAGAAGCAGCTATTTTAACACGAAATTAACACTTCAAGTAGTCAAAAAATGACTTTTCAATTTAAACAGAATGTAGAGACGAAGTTTCAAAGCACTACAAAATACAGAGACATAAATGTAATAAAGAAACTAAGCCAGTTAGCCTTGCTTTACAAAAAAGAGAAACAAAATTATTAAGCCTCTCTTGCCTTTAAACATACGAACATCAAGCCTGCGATGCATTTTTCTATATTAATTAATCATGTGCTCGCCTGCAAAATTTATTAAGTTTTTGTATTTTTCGTTTGCCAGGCTACGGAAATGGAATAAATTTGACTGTTCCATTCCATAGACGACCCTTATATTGAATGCCCGAGTCACATAAGTCCCAATGGTATCTTTTAACCTTGATTATATCCAGAAAAATAGCGTAAAATTAGCTAATATTACAATGATGTATAATATAAGTTTTGACCACATTTGAAATAATTTTGACTGTGAAGATCTCATTGAGGCTTATAAAAACTGGCCAGAAAGGAAAACATTTTGTTTTGTCATTATTTAAAGTTAATCATATAGTTGCTTTTATCTTACTTGCAAAGCCATAAACTAAACTAGACTGTGTATTTTCTTGATTGCAAAATGGTTTAATCAGCAACTCATAGACGTAAGCGTTGTGCGTTTCTTCCTGTAAACGAAACTAGACTATATATATTTCCACTAATTCACTTGCAATTTCAATTGACAATAATTAAACCTAGAACGAGGGTAATATTTCTCCCGCTAACTAATGAAAAGTTGAGCATTTTTCGTAACATGTTAGACGGAGCTGTAGCTAACTGTCCCGAACGTACTTGCTGCATGGGTGTGTGAAATAACTTGCACGCTGATTGGGTAGTCAACGCAAATGATTGACATTATGTTAGACGTCATCATAATATGCAGAACATTGGACGAATGAAAATGTCAGAGATCTGGTGAACAGGAGCTACAATGGTGAAAAATCTGATACGTGAAATTGCCTCACATTAACCGTTTGCTAATGGTGAGCCAATCATATGTGCACTCTTCAAAGTGATTATTTTCTCGCTGACGTACATAGCAGTGTGGCATTCCTCCTCTTGCCCCACTGAGATTGTGCTGTTGTTAATCACTGATACCAATTATTTATAAATGATAGTCAACATTTGCATATGAAATCAATGCTGATATTCCTCACTGGTCTGCAATATCCCGTCTCGTGTCAGGCTCCGTGTTCTCCAAGCTTGTTATCTATGCTGATGACACTACTCAGTTTAATGTTGATCACAATGTGACTCTATACATCACCTGACTAGAAACAGCTCAATTGTTTGAAAAGGATTTTGAATTGGCTTCGAACTTAAGTTTAAATTAATCCAAGTTAAACCAGTTAAGACTAGTTTGCCATCCTTAATGCGACGATGGGATCATTTTCTCGCTATTTTTGTGAAGGATGCTCTCTGGAGCTCTAGTCAGTCGTCACTAGTTCATAGTATTCGTTTTTTCACTGCCTCAATCTAATAGGCTTACCTGTAAGCAGAGCCTATTTCAGAGGAGGAAAGTGGGGATACTTCCCCGGGGCCTCACCCTCTATGGGGGCCTCGCACCGAGGTAACTTTTTTCGGTGAACTCTCTTTCAGTGCGTTAAAAAATATCAAAACGACAATCATTCGACGATGACCCAGGATCGGTTAAACGGTCTTCTATCAATTATTCGAATGAATGTGGATGTAGCAAAAAGGCCTTGATTTTAACGAGTTAATTAATAACTTTGCGAAGCAAAAAGTCAGAAGATGGCTTGTACGGAAGTGAGAGTACGGTATTACGTATTGCAAAGATGTTGTTTTTCATTTGACTATTTGATAAGTGTTAAAGACTGGTCTTGAGAATAAAGCAGTTTTTCTTTCAATTGTTCTTTCCTTTTAAAACTGTATAACTCCATATTTTCTATATATAGTATAACCATGGTGGCGCCTCCACCCACCCCCCGAGGTGGCCTCACTTCCCCGGGCTTCTTTAAGCTGAAATAGGCCCTGCCTATAAGCACCTACAAATGGGCACAGAAGTTGTAAAAAAGTATCATTGTCATGTGCTTAAAATCGATAAGCAGGCAAAGAGCAGAAAGACATTAAGATCGTAAGGAAAGACAAGACATTAAGACATTAACATTTGAATTTTTATACATTTTTGATAATTAAAATTTGCCTTTCACAGCTAAAAACGTATAACGTTTTAGCATTCAAATTATTTAGATGGCTTTTTGCATGGATAATGTTAGTTTCTATCATGACTTTTGGCGCGTGACCATTCGTCAGTACTGACCACCCTGACCAAAAACCACGGTTCTTTATTGCAAATAAAATTATTTGAAATGAAATGGTGCGCAATTTTGCGCGCAGTTCCAATTTTCGCGCGAAATTACAACTGTTGAAGAGTCGATGTTTCAATCATCAATCATCAATCATCAAAGGCCTGTACAATAAAGGGAATTCAACTGACTGCTTGAACGAAGAATCAATCTCATCATCGCTGTGGTCGCATTTAACCCGATTTGCTGTCAAGTCTTTCACGGTTTTCCTTGCCTAGTACTGCCACCGTAAGTAAGTTTCCGCATAGTAAAAATTATTGTTTGCATACAAGTATACGTCTATGCATGTATGATGTTTACAAGTAAGATTGTGATGCAACTCCCGTTGGTCACTGGACTTGACTGTTAGGTTTTGAAGGATGTACTATGCTTTAGGACACAAATATAAAGTATAATTTTTGAAACTTATAGTCTATACGCTTTTCCTTGTGTGAAACGTCATTATTAATCTCTTATTATTAATTTGCTCAGAAGTGTATACTGCTACTGGTACTAGTGCTATATAGTAGTAGTGAAAATTATTCGCTTTATTCTAATATTGGCTACAAATTGTTTAAGTAAATGATAACTTTTTAGATATTTCTAGATAAATTGCAAAATGATGGCCTGTGTAGATACACCAAGAATCCATGCAAAACATCATACAAAAGGGCAAATCCAGGTACGCGGAACAGCATATATCACCAGTTTCAATTTTCATTCCACATGATCGGGGTTTCACTTTTATTAATTACCATACGCGTTGCGAGGCAAATTTTTTACTTACGGCAAATTTAACATGCAAATAACTTTTCTCCTTTCATGTGTACACCTGTATTTGCAATTTTTTCTAAGGTAAACAGAAAAATATGTACCATTGGTGTCGTTATTCTCTATTTTTTAGATAAAGGCTATAATTAATAATTAGAGCATAATTTTACAGAAGAATGTTAACTGTGTTTTGATTTCACAATTTGACAGTGCTAAACTGATTTAATTAAAAGCATTAGATACTAAGTGGCTGTTTGGTACTGTAAGTTGGTCTAGAATGCATTAGCTACCTGTAATTCCTTAACCACCCAGTTGAAATCCTACATACTTACATCATGTTTTTTTTGAAAGTTATATCTTTCAAGAGTCATCATGTTTTTTTTAAAGTTATATGTTTCAAGAGTTAGTTGTTCTGTGATCCATATTTTTCTCTTTTAGGTTATCTTTGGACCAATGTTCTCTGGGAAAACGTAAGTATCGACTAGCAAATTGGAACAAATTCAAAAAACGGACAATCAGCTGTGTGTCACTTAAAATTTCTAGAACCTGTAACATAGGCCTATGAGAGACACGGTCTAATGTCTGTTTTGGCACCGCAAGGCACAAGTGACATGGTTTCCTTTAAACGTTTTATAATTTGTCCTTGAACATTAATTTTTTATTTTGATGATCAGTGATGATATTTTTTTCATCACAGTTACTAATAATTTCAATTGACAGTTTTTAAAATGAATGAGTAAAGCCAGTAAATAGAGTTTCACATTTTTTGAGGAAAAACATGCACAAACCGATATTTTTTAATTTTTTCTTATCTTGCTGATGTCATTGTATTATAGTACTGAGTTGATACGAAGAATGAAACGGTATCAGATTGCAAATTATACCTGTTTAGTGGTGAAATATGCAAACGACATTAGGTATGAGAAGATGACACTGGCTACGCACGACAAGTGAGTTTACAATTTTGTCTTAACTGGCGCATTTTCTGACTTTATTTCAAGTGCAAAAATTCCACACTATGCTGTTTGATTTTAAACAGATTAAAGTAAATGATGATATTCAAAAATGTGCAGAAAATTGTATCTTTTATGCAAATGAATTATTTTTAGGCAAGAGACAAATTTTAAATTTGGCAGTCGAGATTAACATGTGTGTGGATGTGCGTCACTGCGTTTGTCTGTAGGTGCTTATGCGTACTTAAGTACTCTAGTAATTTTGTGTGAATACTGCGATATATCAAAACATGTTACCGCAGCAACAAACAGTGGCAGATGTCCTGCGTGAGAATGGAAAATATGTCTTTTGACCTGAGAAACTCATCAACAATGAACAGCGTATTAATTTTGTGTTTTAATCATTCTTTGGATTTTTTTATGAAGTAAAAGTAGAGCAAATAAGGTTTGTAGAATTTCATAAATTGATGAAATGTATTATAAACTTGTAAGTAAATTTTCACTCAAGTACTACTGCTCTATAGTATGTCTGAGTATTAGTAACTTGCATGTTCGTTTTATTCCAAATAACATTTATGGAAAATCTTAAGACAAATACAGTATTTGTCTTAAGAGTATTTGGTTTGTATAAAAGCTTTAGAGTATGGCAGACTTGTTATCCCAGATTACGAATGTAGCAGACTACTTTTGTTGTCCAGTTGTTTTGATTCCAACAGTCAAGTCCTCTGCAACGATGTTCAGGCAGAGGCTCTGGTCAGTGGATGATCGATTGTCCATCGTCTTATATATAAACACTACATAGGAAGGTGAATGAAGAATAAACCCACCTGGGGATTGTCTCATAATACCTATTACTGATTACCTTATTTCAGCATGAGGCTGTGACTGGTGCTGTCTTATTCATGCATCTTACTGTACAGGTGTGCATTTACTGTGTCTGGCTTGTATGAGTTTTTCTAATCAGACATGTTATGAATATGTTATTCAATTATTATAGACTCCCTTCTTCCAATTAATTCTTTGTAACAACTGAATTTTTTATGAATTTAGGTTGTTTTGCTTACTGACCTAGTGTGCTAAATATTGTTGATTACAGTCTAAATGCTCTCATTTCCTGGCATAGTTTTTGTGGAAAATGACGTACTACAAAATTATAAGTAATAATGTGTTTTGCATAAGTTTTACCTAAATTTCCTAATTTCGTCACTGGTTCTCTTGGTTTTTAGGCAAACTTTAGCAGCTGTGTCGGCTGTCGAGTTGATGTCTTTACAGCAGGAAGCTATGAATTTTGAAGTTATTGGCATCGACGAGGGACAATTTGTAAGTGAACTTTTCATTATTTTCAACTATTGCAACTTGTTAAAGTGCTTGTATTAAAATGATCGGTCGTTGTAGTGCAACAGTGCGCAGGATGAATTCATTAACATTTCCAGAATTTGGATGGCACTTCATTGGTATTCACTTTCTTGTGTTAGCGAGAAAAACTTTGGCACGTTTTTTTTGCCTCTAATATGTATATTTACAAATAATATTTACTGCTAACTGCGAATCAGAAAATGGTGATTGCTAATTAAATAAAAAGTTGATTACAAGATGATGCTAATCAAATTTCAAAAGTTAAATTCATCCCTGTACCCTGGTTGTGTCGATTGATCATTCATGCTTCTGTTTGTGAATCGATTCACTTATAGGTGTGTTGATGAAATGTATTGAATACACTTCATGTTTGCTTGTAGCGTGCGCTTACTGATTGGTTTTTCATTAGTTTCCAGATGTAGTCGAGTTCAGCGAGTTTATGGCAAACGCTGGCAAAACAGTGATAGTAGCTGCACTGGACGGGACGTATCAAAGAAAGGTTAGGAACTAGTCGGTTATTCTGTAGCATTGTGGTTGCTTTGTTGTTACATTATCTGAGCCGTAGAACCATGCAGCCAGTTTCCTGCAGTCATACACTGAGAGAATTAATGATTGGTTCTCTAAAAAGGAATTTACTAAATGACCTGTCAAAGTAAGTGAGCTTGTTTTTTTATTTCATTTGTTTTTTTTTGTTTTTTTATAGGGTTTTGGAAACATTCTCAATCTAGTACCTTTGGCGGAAAGTGTTATTAAGTTGACAGCTGTGTGCATGAAATGCAACCAGGAAGCATGCTATACTAAAAGAAAAGGCGCAGAAACGGCAGTAAGTATTGCAGCAAGTGTTTTGTGCCGTTATTGTTGTCATCGTCGTCATTATTGATGTCCATATTGCACTCCTGTGTATCACTATGGTGTACACGTAGTGTTTGTAGCAGTAATTTGGTTTTTGAGTGCTCTTAACAAATATTTCTACGACTCATACATCTGATAGGTTTGTTTGCAGCTTGGCACACAGTATGTAATCCCTACTTTTCAGTATTACCTTGTGCTGATGTGCTGTACTTTGTAGATTCTATAAGCAGTAACACCACAAAATTTGCAAAGGTTTTCACTAATTCATTAAAGGCAAAAATTGCATTGCATAAAATGTCTTGCACTATCCATGTGAATATGGATGGTTGGTCCATCTGAATATTTGATCTCTCAAGGCCTCAGCACAATCCTTTAGAGTAATTGTTGTTATTAATAGGCCTGTAACGATACATAGATGCATTGTGATATCTTTCATTACGATATGTGTATCGCCAAAGTAAACTCGTATCGTGATTATCTGAGTCAATGATACTCGTATTCAGCAAATTAGCACGCGCTTGACCGTATGCTGACAAAGATGATTTGGAGTGATTCAAGCTGCAGCTGCGGAGTGTACCGTAGATATCTCTAATCGGTGCAGTGAACAGGAGAACGTCACAGCTTCATCCGGGTTCACTAGCGTCTGAAGAACGTCGTGTACTGCTTCACCGGCGAAATGGAGTAACAGCCCTTTCTTCCTGTTGTCATCTGTAATGTTCATTGCCGTTAAATAATTTTCAAACCTTTGCATGTATTTTTCCCACCGTGGTCCTAGCAAGCACTGATCACCTTCAATGTCAAAACAGGGAAACGGCATCAAATTTGTTGCCATTGCCTTTAAAAACGTATTACTCTGATCATCGCGAAAAAAATTGTGACCGCCTGCACAGGCTACATGTACAGTACAAACAATAAGCTTAACAATGCACAACATCAATGTCACGTCAAAGGCAACTGCGAACTCACTGTTCAGCGTGTGTGATTCTCTGTGAAAATTTACTGGCGAAAAAGTCAATCTTTATACACAATATTGTCCTGTGAAAATGTGGTTTTAGACATCCAGACTAATTCCACGAAAAGCTCTAGTTCTTCATGTAGATAATGATCTAGCTTATCCAGTTTTATTCTCGTCGCCAATTATAATATCTAAGCTAAGTAGATATGAGATAAAACTCAGAACACTTTTTACTAACTAGATGACGTAATCGTGTGACGATGCTACAAGATGCACCCTTCATTTCATTTCTGTGTCTAGTTGCTAGCTCTGCAACCTTAAAATGCATTTTCTGCATGCTATTTTTGTTTCTGTGTCATGTGACACTATTGCGATATGGTATCTGTGCTTCGTAGGGCGCAAGTGAAACAATTTGCGTGAGTTGTTACTGAATAATATTTGTAATCAATGTCTAGATAGACGTAAATTATTCACCAGACTTCAGTCTGTCTCTATTGTGTAACTTGAGCATAATTTTTGCAATCATTTTTAGTTGGAGGTTATAGGTGGAGCTGACAAGTACATGGCTGTGTGCCGTCAATGTTTCGAATCTCCGCAGAAACTGGTCGCCGAAGACCAATCCGTTCCATTTGAAGCTACCCCAACGCCGTCACCATTCACTAGTTTGAAAAATGCACCAAGCAGACAATTGTTTAGAAGCCCAGGCTGCAGTCCTATTAAAGTGGGCCCACCGGCTCACTGGTAGGAGCTCTTTGTTCATTTTTCATTATGTAAACATGTTCATTTCACCTGTGCATAATATCAACAACAGTGATATTATGGCTTTTTGTAAATGTTTTGCGTTCGATTGATTCTTACCTGTAATTATTGTAAATCATTGCCTCACCCATTTCATCTGTTGCTTGTATAAGTTTGAATATTTATCTCAAAAATTTCTTAAGTATTTCTTAATTGTATTTATGTACTTTTCATAATTGTATATGTTTTTACTTGTTTTTTTGATGCAGATGGAAATGTTGGTAAAATTTTTCACTTTTCACCTAGTTGTTTCTGTTACCATTGTGGCTTTCTCAAAGTTCTGTAAATTGGTTTTTTGTCAGTCGTGTGCTGTAAATGATTTTGAGACCACAAAATCATATTTATTTAATAACTCGGCCTCATAATAGTTTCCTAGAATCTTGTGCATGGAATTTCATTTGTTTTGTTTTAGCGCTTTTGTTTAAAGTCGATTCTACTTATCAAACATGTTGTAATTTTACTAGTTTTGTCTAATTTTATTAGTTAATAAATGGAGTAAAAGACTAGTGACAGGGTTTCTTACAATGACGAAAGATTTTAATTTTATAACTTTGTTGCTGGCTTTTGCCTCGCACAGCAGTCTTAACGTTGACTGAATTTTTCATTAATACTTGCTCCCAAAATTATTGTACTGTGATTTTATAACACAGTTTTTTGACATGGTAGCGTCATAATTATGCTGTTGCTTTTTGTTTATTAAAAATGATTAATATTAATAGGTGATGCCTTTGAAAAAGTGAAATTATGCGGTTACTGTAACTTTCTGTAATATGTGCACAATTTTTCTAGCACTAGAAAATAATAATTGTGGAATTTCATTCATTGTTTTAGTAATGTTAGTACTTGAAAAACTTTGTGTGCTGTTTATGTGTATGAATCTTCTTACGTAATTTTCAAATTGTATTTTAATAAAACAATTAAATTTTTTATATTTGCAAATGTTGTGTGACTTGTGTTTCTATGGTAAATTTTAATAGGAAAATTGAATATTAACTGTTTGAATAGAACCTCAAGCTGCAGCTTAAGGTTAGTATCACACTAACTGACATTCTGTACCAACGGCTATCATCGACTAAAGCTCGGCATTCAATATTTTAAATTGTATGGTAACTAGTCTGATTGGCAAAAATGTTTCATCAAAAACACGTAGTTTGCTTGAGGACAGCATGAAAAAACATCATTCATGGCTTAGTTGTCTATAATAATTATAATGTTTAAATTTGCGATTATGAAAAAACTTAAAATAACATAAATTTATAAAAGCTAGAATGTTCGATGTAAAAATTTCAATATTATTCCTTAATTAAAAATTATCATGAAGGTCAGAAGATGTCACTATGTTCTTATTGGCTTTTTATCTTCATTTTTGTTTCAACAACTACATGCGCATTAGCCTGTCAACAAATAATATGTTATTTTGAATTTGTCTTATAATTGAGACACAATAAATTATTTGAAATTGCTTGTAACTTGTAAAACTTGCTCCAAAATGTCAACTATTTTGAGAAGATGCGCACGAAGAATACGAGAATTCAGTAATATTTTTGCTGCGTCTTCTGCGACTTTTTTCACTACAACCAATAGAAATGGCAGCTTCCATGACGAAATTATTAAGTATAAGGTCGGCTTTGAAGATTAGAATTTTTAACTTATTAGAAATAAACTCATTGTTTGGTAAGGCATTTTTGTTTTAAACATAAAGTTTTGTGTTTTTACTGTGTGGTGCACAGTAATTTTATCGCAGATATTTCTTATTGAGTGGATGTCCCACATTCAATGAAATTAATGATATTTATTAACAATTAATAATCATAAATAAACTGTAGTCCGTAAATCACTGCATTAACTGCACTACTTTTATCTATTTGAAATGGCTTGGGCAATTCCTGTATCTGCGTCTAAGGGTGGCGTCTATATTTCTGGATCCAAGGGTAGCTGACTCGATGACCAATTCTTTTGGCAATTGGTCTTTCGCTACCCTTTCTCCTGCACCCCCCCTTAACTCTTTCCTTTATGCGTAATTTATCCTTTTTAATCAATAACTATAAAAATAACAGTCAATTTGTATACTGGTGTAAATGAGGAGATAAATAAAAATGTCTATGTCTGCGTCTGATGGTACACTGGGCATATTGTAAACTTAATATCGTGGATACGCTCGATCCTCTTAGACATCAATAAAAAGTGTCTGTTTGGGAGATCAACAACACAATCAACTTGTTTTACGAATCACACCAAATACCTTTTACGTCAACTTGCCTTTACTGTTCATTCGTCTTTAATTATATTTTTAGTTTCAACAGCTTGTTAACATACATCCTGGTCAGTAGTAATTTATCTATGTTCCATTCATTTATATCTTTAAGTAGCCTTACTTAAAGTATGTTTTTATAAATAGAGACTTAGATGTTCATTTATTGAAATGTTATAATATTTATGCTGCAATAAATGAGGTTCGGATAGTTTAGGTAGTTTTTGCAGCTGACAAAACAGCTGAAACTGCTGAATTGAATGTGGTGGTGTAAATGTGACAACATAACTAAGTAAGTAAACATTAAAAAACGTTATAGATAGAAATAGATGCACTTCAAGCATCCATGCGTGGACATGTGGCGAAATCGGTGAATTTGCAAATCGTTGGTCTTTCAAATAACCTTGAATGTATAAGATAAAATGGATAATCTCCTTGTCCTAGTTCTAGATATAATAACAAAAGCACTTTCTTTGTTCTCTCCTTCATCTTAGGCTTTGGCACGTGAATTGTTTTTTTTGAGTACCAGTTTTAGGCAGTAGACTACATATAGTTGTCTTGATGTGAACAAGCAAATTTTTGCAGCATTTAGATATAGAGGCTGACATTGTAGATGGCATCTCGATCTCTCAAAATGTTCAATGAAGTCAGAAAATGCGTACCAAAATGAGCCATTGATTAAAAGCTGGCTGTTGGTGACCTCGAGAGAAATTACAGCAAAATGCTACTGAAATTGTTGCGAAGTATATTCTCCTTCATGGCTTGATTATGTTACAAAACTAGTAAAAGTTAAAATCCGACTTGAGTAAGCAGGCAGCCAGAGCTGGAACAGTTTGTACTTATATCAGATACTGGCTTTCAGGCCTTGATACAATGTAAAATGTTAATAAATTTATGTTTGAATATGTTACTTTACAGGTGCTAGCCTGCTGCAGAGGGCATTCTGTGTAAATCACGTAAATTGCCATGCAAAAGATCCTGGAGAAATTAAAGAAATTCAAATTATTCCAACTCACGGTCAGCTGAGCAAGCCGCTACGTCCATATGGACAACCAGCTCCACACACGCATCCACACTTGCTCCATGGGATGGAGGTCACTCCGGGGATATCAAAACTGGAGTATAGGCAAGTACGCAGTAGCTGAAAAGTACTATTAGTGCCACAATAGGCAAGTACATTGTACGCAGTAGCTGAAAAGTACTATTAGTGCCACAATCATAACTCGCTAATATCTGAAAATGTTTTCAAGATTCGCAAGTAATTGATACCTAAGTTGAAGTTATTTAATCAGTTGCGTCTTGATACATAAGTACTAACCAGCTATCCCAACAATTTTTAATATACTGAAATGTTTTTATACGATATGATACACTACTCAGCAGCGAAACCTTAATGTAAATGGTTGTGTTGGGATCAAAATCTATCTTGTTATCAAGGTCAATCCTCTAAGCTAAAAAAACCAGCCAAGCGATAATTGCACTTTTTATTAACAGCCTATTTTTTCATTGTTTCTATATATTGTATTTGCATTTTAAAATAAATTTATTAAATTTAAATTAAATTTTTATGATATATTTTTATAAACCAGTTTGGTTTGCTGACACATATTTACTGTTTTGCTTAATTTTTACAAAATGTAGAGACTTTGATCAGTGATTAGCTTATTGAACAAAGGATATTCAGATGAAATATTGAGAAATCTTTAATCATTGGGCTTCCAAATCTTAAAAACTTTAGAAGATGTCTATCTTTTACACACTGTAAACTTTAGAAGTTGTCTATCTTTTACACGTGTAAACTTTGGAAGATTTCTATCTTTTACACGTATAAACTTTGGTAGATACCTATCTTTTACACGTGTAAACTTTGGAAGATATCTATCTTTTACATGTGTAAACTTTGGAAGATGTCTATCTTTTACACATGTTACACAAAACAGAATTCATGATACTGTCACCCTCATTAAATACTAATGATGCATCATCAACCACTTTGACAATAGATAATGCTGTAATCAAACAAACTAACAATGTTAAATTCCTGGGCATACAGGTAGACAATAATCTTTCATGGGATGAACACTTTAATAACATATACACAAAAATGGCATCTAGCACATCATATCTCCGACAAGTTAAAGGGAAACTAACAAAGGAAACTAAAACACTAATATATAAAACTTTAGTTCTACCACACTTCTTATATGGATGTACGCTACTTCAAAAAACCAAAAGAGAAAATTACTTAAAATTAAACCTCCTTTAAAACTATGCATTGAGATTGATAGCTGGGTACTCATACAAACATAAGGCTGGTAGACGAAAATTCAAAGCTTCAACAACTAACCTGAGAAAAACTTTAAAATTCCCAATCATTGAAGCACACAAAGAATATTTTACTCTGCTTTTTATATTTAAATACATTAACAACATCAGCAAACCATTCCAGAATAACAGATTTACCTTTTTTCCAAATCCTATCGTTAATTCCAGAACAAGCAATCTAAAACAAATTAGGACAAATACCCACTATGGAACGAACTCTGTAATCAAACAAGCAATTTTACTTTGGAATTCTCTACCATTACAGGTTAAACAAATCAAGTCCCTATCAGCATTTAAAACAAAATTAAAATCACTAATATTAACCAGATATGAAATACCAGTACGACAACATACACACTAATTCAGAATTCATGTACCCACGGTCATATTAATTAAATTATAGTGTTTTTTTCATTTTTTTGTGCATAGTTGTAAATATGTTTGATTTTATTCGTCATTACTGCACAGTAGTTTAGATTGCACTGACGCATTTGCCTTCAGCAGTGTAAGTTTTTATTAACTAACACTGATTGCTTATCTCTGTAAAGTTTTTATCAGTGATTATCAATGTATTTTAATGGCAAATAAAGATTATTATATATTATATATATATTATTATTATATATTATATTATTATTATTATATATATATTATTATATATATATATATATACTTTAACATTAACCAGTTTATAACAAAATTTTATTTTTTTTATCAGCCAGCGACGGCAGCGGTTAATCGAGTTAGTTCTTGAGCACACAATGACTAAACAGCAGGATGTGAACCATCACATAATCCTGATCCCTGGCGCAACTCGCTCTTACATGACCAATGATATTCCCTACGTATTCCGACAAAACACGGACTTCTGGTACCTCTCCGGTTTTTTAGAGCCTGGAAGCGTTCTGCTCATCGAAGCAACCCGGACGAAAAACATAAGCACGTTGTTTGTGCCACCGCGTAATACGAGCCGAGAATTGTGGGATGGCCCGCGAGCTGGAGTGGATGGCTCCCTGGTGTTGACTGGTGTAGATCAGGCTTTAGAATTTGAAGAACTAGAGAAATATTTGAAAGCGTATTTGAAACGGTCGCAGCGAAAGTTTGCAATCTGGTACGATTTCATCACTCCTACGAACATGCATCTGCATAATAACGTGATCAGGCAGTTTGTGAATGAAGAGAAACATGTTTTTATAGAGTCCTGTAAGCCGCTTATACAGAACTTGAGGTTGGTGAAATCGCTTGCTGAACAGGAACTGATGCGACGAGCATGTGCAATTTCATCTGAAGGTTTTATTGAAGTTATGAAGTCATCATTTCCTCAGGTAATATACTAATGCTCATAATCTTGTTAGGAACAAAACTAGATTTGAACCGAAAGCCTTTGAATTACAAGTCGAGTGCCGTTTTTACTAGACCATCTGGGCTGTTGCTTTAGAACACTTTAACATTTACTGATTTGTTAAACAGAACTGAAGATTTCGTCACAATAACTTATTAGTAAGACAAAATAACACATATTTCGTTATTTTATTATGCCTGTAGGCAAACATTTTATGCTTAAAGATCATGCTTACACTCTGAGTGCAGATTTAATGTATGAGTAGATATTCTGACTTACATACACTAGAAAACTGTGTCGGCTAATTGTGCGCCATTTTGTGTTTCTAATACCTTCTCTGAGACAGTACATAAGGGCTCCATTCTGTGTTCAATGAATGTGTTTTTACATGATTACTTTCTGATCTGCATATCAAGTGGAATGTTTGAGTGATGTCTTGTTTATTGTACAAATCAGCTCTTCTTAAAAACTTCTAAAACACTTGTTTGTTGGTAATTGTCAGGATAGACCCAATTTCCGCAATGAAACTTGCAAACTTGACTTTGTCACATTTTTGCATATATACTGTGCATCCTCAATACTGCAAACAGAAGCTGCAGTTTTCCAAGTTGTCACGCATCCATCCGTTAACCAGGCTTGATGTTGTTTAACATTTTTTGTCAAGTCACGTCACGGTTATTCTGTTTGTCTGCATTTTTAGCAACACAAGCTGGCATACTGCTTAAATAATCCTACATAATAATAAATTTATTGGCAAAGTGTTTTTTTGTTTTCTTTGCAAGGGGCATGGTTCTTTTGTTTCTCGATCAAAGAACTGAGCAAGTATATGCATGTTTAGGTGGATGAGCACGTCTTGTGGGCAAGAATGGAGTACGAATGCAGAGTTCGAGGTGCCAGTTACCTTGCTTACCCTCCGGTTGTCGCAGGAGGTGCTCGTGCAAACACGATCCACTACACACATAATAATCAGGTATTTAACAAATGAAGTATCCATTAAGAAAGCGGACAGTTTATTATTGTTATTATTTAGCTTTTTGTCTGGTTTTTTAAGAGTAGCACATTTGAAACTAATTCTGCTACAAGCAATTTTTTATGTAGGTGATAAGAATGTCTGTCTTTACCAACTGGTCAGTGCTAATTTTCCTTTTCAGCTTATTCAAGATGGTGAAGTAGTTCTTATGGATTCCGGTTGCGAATATTTTGGCTACAGTAGTGATGTAACCCGCACTTGGCCAGTAAATGGTAAGTCAGTACTGCTGCATGCAGTGCATTACTTTGCACAAGTAACAGTCATAGATTTATAATTACCTGTATCTAACATTTCAACAAGAGAGCAGCTAGCATTCTGACTGTCTGTCCAGATTTGCTTCTTGCACATGTAAATGGAGACTCGGGCCTGTTTGCAGTCTGAACACTAAAGTTGCTAATTTGCAGTCGGTTTGCACAGGGTTCTTTTGCAGTGTGAATTGACATGAATGCTAATTATAAAATTTCCTATGATAAAACTACTAAAATAGTATATAATTGAAAGAGTCAAATGGTGTTCGTTATATTTGGCTTGCTGTACATTAAATTGTGTTTTATAGATGGCTTATTGTCATTGATCATATTTAATCTTAGTTAAACTTTAATTAAAAATATTCGACAGCACAGTAACTGTTTTGCTGCTTCAAACTGTATTTTGTATTTTCGTTCCTTGCAAGGTATATATCATGCACATTATGTTCGCATTTTGTTAGCTCGTTTCAGTCGAGTGCAGCGGGAACTTTACGAAGCCATCTTAGATGTACAGAACATGTGTATAGACATGAGTCGAGCTGGGATTTCCTTAGATTTCTTATACAGGGAGATGTGTCTGAGTATAGGTGAAAAGCTGCAACATTTCAGTATTATACCCAACCATTATTCGGGAAATGAACTGTTAAAGGTAAAAGTGATTTTGTTAGGCCTATTTCAACAATTATTCTTATACAATGTATATGCTTTAATAGGTTATAATACATTCGTAAAACTCACAAATGATGTAGTTTTGTGAGACCCCAGAGAAGCCAAACTTAGCAGTTGTCAAAAACAAGCATGTGGGACAATAACATGATGGTATATGCATTTTTTCAGTCTAAGTTTGATAGCCGAGTCATCTGGGCTATGGGCTATAGACATTCTCGGTGATAAGCCTTTTCACAGCTTTGCTATGTGCACGCGCTGTTGCTGTAGGTCAAAGTTTACGTGTACCACAGCAACACGTCTTAACTACAACCGCCACGTGGTGTGTGGGTAAAGCAAAGCCGTCTGTTGCATCAGTTCATTAACTTCAGTTGTTTTACGTGGACTTTACTTAACTATGCATTACTCTGTGCTTAGAGTGATTTACTAGCAGGATCTTGCTTGGAACTAGAAAAATGAACTAGGTAAGGTTATAGCTAGCTGTTAAAACATGTTAAAACTGTTACTATTACAATAGAATGGGCTGAGAGGCATTGTCAAATTTACACGAATGTATTGTATGGAACACTTAACTTTTCACAATCACCATCAATTGCTGAAACTGTTAAAAGGCTTATTGCTGTTTGATGGGCGATGCCATTCTTATAATCGTACGTAGCTTGTAATTTCTAAACTGCCGATTGGTGGTATTGCTCTGCTTGGTAACTGCATTTAAGGAATGGAAAAAAATCAATAACTTTTGATTTAAAATGAGAGTGTTCAGCGCGATCCACCAGTGTAACTTTCAGGGGAGCTTACAGACTGTTACAATATGAATTGGTTTCTTTTCAACTCACAATTCATTTTATGTTAATCAGTTCTAAAATGGTATAAATGCCTTGAACATGTTTGTCACTTGTGATATTTTTAGGCTATGTACCCGTACTGTCCACATCATGTTAGTCACTACTTGGGCATGGATATACACGACACAGCTGATATACCGCGCAGTATTCCGTTGCAACCAGGCATGGTGATAACAATAGAACCCGGTACGTACAAACTGTAGCTCATTTGCTGTACAACATGCCGTGTCAAAAATGGGAGCAAGATGTTAAAAAATGTAACTAGTTCCGAAAAGTAGTTCCACTGCTAGTGATAAGAGTAACATGTTAAAAAATGTAACTAGTTCCGAAAAGTAGTTCCAAAATTATGGAGGTGCAACTGTAATGAGTCACACTTTTTAGAAGGTGCAAAAATTATTTGTCGCCTCTGGCTCTTTACAGCTGCATGTTGGCTTTTGTTTGATGGTATGAGTTTGCTTTATGAAGCTTTCCAACACACAATAATGTTACACACAAATAGTTCAGTATTTTACACACACAAATGTAATAGGTTCGTTGTTACATAAGTTTTTCTTATTTGATGTAGGGGCAACTGGCAATGCGGCAGTACCAGTAAAATTAATTCTTACCGGTTTTTTAAGAACTTTAACCAAGTTGCCTGTTTAATAATGCAACAGCAGGCGCTAGTTCACGTATCATGCATACATTACTTCGCAAATAAGGTGTTGAAGCTGAAATTACAAAAATTTAGCTTGCCCGGTTTATAGTGTCATCCAGAATGGTCGTTCACACTAGACCTTGGATGTGATTAAGTCCTCGGTTCAAAGTACAGTCATTTGTGCGAGAGTTAACTAAAATTATATGCTAATTTGCATTTCTTCTGTTAGGAATTTATATCAATGAAAATGACCGTAACGCTCCGCCAGAGTTTCGCGGTATGGGAATACGGATTGAAGACGATGTGCTCATTTCACAAACCGTACCGGAAGTGCTGTCTTTCAAGTGTCCCAAGCATCCCGACGACATCGAAAAACTGGTACAGAAGAGCAGGCGCTGATGTCTTACTGGAAACCGGTACTGGTGTGGAAGAGTGGACACCGAAGTTTACTTGAATGGCAACACTGGTGCAAACGGAGAACACTTGATGAATTGTTCCTGAATGCCAACAGTGCTCATGAAAAAGGTGCTTAAAAGTGAGGTGATGTTTAATTTTGCACAAGTGAGTATGTCTTTACGCTCTTTCTGGAGATCGTATAAAAATCTAATTACGTGGGCATTAACTAGAGAGATTTAGACTTATTTTGTGATTGTATACATGCAAAACAAATGAGTAAAGCTAAAGTTTCATTCATAAATAAACTTTCTTTAAGATTTGCTGCAACAGTCATGTGACCTTTACAGTTGATTTGAGTCTTTTTCATTGGTTTAATATCTTAAGCAAAGTTTTCTTATTCCCGTTGCTAATCGTGTTGGTATTGTGGCTTAGTACAAAGCTTTGCTTGCAGCTGTTACCAACACAGGAGCAGACATTTTGAAAATTTGCTCAAACATCTGCTTGTCATATCCGTCTCACTTACTTAAATCTTGAGCCCCTTTTCGTAGTTTAGTCGTTATTTGATTAGGTAAGTTTCACATAGAAATTACAGAAATGCTACACACTGCATGTGATTAGCATACGATTGTGATTAAAATTGTGGAAAAATTAGATCATTTGTGATTTTTTTATTTAGTTATACATTACACATCTGTACATAAGTGTTAAAAATGGTTCTGGTGCCTGGTTCATATTTTCTTAATTGTCATTAAAAAATGTTCATAATTGTTCAATAAATTTATTACAAACGTTTTCCTGATTTTTGCTTTGGTCAAACAAATGATGTCATTATATTGCCTTTAAGCAAGCCTGCCAACACCCAAACAGTTTACTGGGTCCAGCTAGTAATTCTTTTACATTAAATTCATTTCACTTTATTTCGATACATAAGTTTATCATCAAACATATTCAACTCAAAGAACGACTAACAAACCTACACCAAACAAACACATTACTTTTTAATATAAGTAACTTTGACCCACAATTAAACAGATCAGTTTTTCTTTCTGTTAGTTCTCTACTAAGTTATGAACAGAACGTCATTGTATTTGACCTGGTACAGCAATATATTGGTTCACAAACCATTTTAATTAACAATTGGAATAGTTATGTATATTTTGTGATAGATTTGTGTTTCCTGTTAACCTGCATCCTGTAAATTTTGCAGCCTCGATCAGTATTTATTTGCTGTTTGCCAAAGGCAATTATTTCAAATAAACATTTATAAAAACACGTATTCAAACGGTGCAATTGACTTTGACAGTAGCTCCAATTTTGTACAAAAGAGATCGTGTGGAATACACAAAAATAAATGCTATATATTACATGTGAACCAATGTTATTGTGGATAATTATATGATAGTCACTTTCTACGAAATTGCATGACTGCTACGTCACATTTAGCACATTATTTTTCGTGTAATGCATTAACTTATTGTTACTATTATTATTGTTATCATTATTAAATGTGTGCTTGCATAGCAAAATCGTCCATGCGTCGACATTAAGCTTTTCAAGTTATTCACATATCCCGAACCTCCATTTCATGGGGATCCTTTTGATACCAAGTTCATCGCTCTATGTTATTTCTAAGCCGAGATAATCCATGTTGAAGTTGAGGTACAGACTACTAATTGAAAAACATAATCTTGAGAAAATCACTGTTAAAGTTAGCCACTGTTTTTTGTCGCGTTTCTTCAAAACACTTAGCAACCGCGCAAATGTTGGTTGCTATGGATTTTACAAAAGGAAATTGAAGTTACGTTTAAATCCAGTAGATGGTTCTTCCTGACGAAGGTCTGGGCTTGGCAACAGAAAAAACCTGATGCAAAATGACAGCTGCCAGGAGCTACTACTGGAGTTTGAAAATAGGAGTTTTTTACAATTGTAGTACTAGTTTCTAGGCAGAAAGTGGGTAAGGAGTTATAAAATAAAATTTTTAGTATTTTTTGAACACTTTCTTGATAATTTGATGTTAGAATATATATAAGTTAATTATATTTAGCGTTGGTTTTTATAAAATACGAAAAATTGAGATTTGACCAAATTTTTGGGTCAGTCTACTTTGAAGCATCATAACGTAGTTTTAACTATGCCGACTTACAGACGGTTTTTGTATGCAAGCTCACATATGTTATTTTCTAAATACAAGCGTATCAACAATGCAACAACAAAAATTCTTTATAAAACAACAATATCATAAGTATCTAAAAAATACAAATCTCTAAACTCCAAGTCACCTAAATTCTTGGAATGTTTCGTACTTTATTTATCACGCGTACTTGCAGCTTGGTTAATACTAGTGAAAGTATTATTGTCGTTTCTAGCATATATAAACAATAATAAGCATTTACAGCATTTGCTGTAAATCTTGGAATCTTAAGGATTTTCAACGTCACCGGGATTCCAGCAAATTGATATGTCTGAAACAACAATAGACAGTCGATAATCAGTAGAAACATCTCCAAGCACCTTCATTTGCAAGGAAACTGGATAAACACTTCACATCTTTATGCACTTTAGTGGATCTAATTCATACTGGATGGTTCACAGTCACTCATTTATCACCGGGGTGCCTAAACGTGAGTGGTGCTTTTTTTTCATCAACTGCAATGAAATGTGCGCGCTTGTAGGGTTTGTCTTGAAACTAAGTATTCCATAGCTATGGTTGTGTTATGGACATCCCTTGTGACTGCTTTGCGATTGTTTCAATTTGCACTTGCTGAGTACATCACCTGTAATGGGGGTTTTAACTGGCTTGGAGAAGTACACTGTTGCTAGTTGAGTTATGGCCTTCTGATGAAGCAACTAACTAAACAACTGACTTTTTGGAAGGTGATGCGAATGGTTCAATTAAGCACTGAAACCGAATGAAGCATGTTATTTGCTGTTAACTGCTTGCCTCACTGGAGATATTTTGTTAATTAAACTTTTCCTCCATATTGAGCTTTGTAATTTGTAAATGTATGTACTTTGGGGCAACTAATAATAGAGTCTGCATGCACTGAAAAGGTTTTACGACATCAGAAATTGTGTCATACGTAGCTGACCTTGAAATTTTCTTCTAGATTTTTTAGTTCTGTGTGGATTTTGTCTAAATGTTTTTGAAGATTGGCAACTCTGCGTTGCCGTTCCTCTTCTGCTAGCACCACTTTTGGCCTCCCTTGGGCTGCTCTGATTGCCAATGTATTCTCGAATGTCAATGGTAAGTCTAGTTTCGTCTTTTTAGCACTAGAAGGCGACAGTGTTGAGGGTATAGCTGACGGCAATAATTCAATGCCGGACATTTTTATAACATTCTTATTTTCTATGACGTTACTATGATAATCACATTCCTCGGGCACTTCATCAAGTTCGTCGAGAGTTCCGATGGGCATTAGTTCTAAATAGTCCAGAACTTTTCGTTGATCACACCGCATCAAACGGTGCTTGAGTTTCGGCTCACTTTCGCCTCCCAGGAGGGCTTCCGACGCCTCCGCATCGTCATCGTGGCCCGCGCGATTGTTCGAGCTGCGAAACGACATTGTGTGAATTCCAGAATCTTCTCGCTCGAGCTTTTGTCTTGCCTGTCGTTCCAAAATCCCCTTGCAGACCTCGATGTCGGGTATGTCCGTGTTAGAGTCAAACTCAGACATGGAATAACCTTGTGTGATGTCTTCCATACCCATGCTCCTTACCTGCCGAAAAAACATTAATGTCATTTGGTTTTCTGTTACTGTAGCTGATAATAATCAACATTTTTCACAAACGTGATATTTTTGAAAACCTCACCAAGGTCGCTAAGTTCGCGAAAAATACAAAGAATATTTTCAATATGCCAGAGATGAATGTTTTGCAGTTCATTGGTGACAAATAAGGATTGCTTTTGCCCTGGACCATCTGCTTTCCAGCCTATGTTGAAATACACTAGTATCTGTGCATTTTGATAACTTGATTTCCGATGTCTCGGTTATGCAACCACTTTCTTTGAGTGTTTAACGTATTCGCATCTTTTGTTCCTGGAACTCCAAATTTATGTGGTAATATTTGTGCAACTTAGTCTCACAGATTTAATTTCAGTTTCAAATTTATGTGATATTATTTGTGGCAACTTAATCTCGCAGATTTAATTTCAGTTTCAAATTTATGTGATATTATTTGTGGCAACTTAATCTCGCAGATTTAATTTCAGTTTCAAATTTATGTGATATTATTTGTGGCAACTTAATCTCCCAGATTTGATTTCAGTTTCAAATTTGTGTGATATTATTTGTGGCAACTTAATCTCCCGGATTTAATTTCAGTTTCAAATTTATGTGATATTATTTATGGCAACTTAATCTCCCAGATTTGATTTCAGTTTCAAATTTATGTGATATTATTTGTGGCAACTTAATCTCCCAGATTTAATTTCAGTTTCAAATTTATGTGATATTATTTACGGCAACTTAATCTCCCAGATTTGATTTCAGTTTCAAATTTATGTGATATTATTTGTGGCAATCCAGAGTATAAATGAAACAATAAAATTTATTACGTAGTAGGTTGTTTATGAAACGGATATTGTTCTTGTTATAAAGAACTTAAAAACTTTGTAAAACATAAACTTCATCTTGCAATTATACTTACATCAGACTCGTGATGGTGTTTATGAGTGCACTTTGGTGTAACATCCACATTAGACTCAGGCAAAAGGTATAAAGCTTCTTGTGATATTTGCTGATATGGCTGTATAGGTTCACTCAACAAACGCTTGAGTCTTTCAATCTCTCTGTTCAACTAATGCAAAAATAAAGGCTTGTTTTGTTGAGCACGTATCTTGTAAACCTACTCATACATAAAGCATATTTATAATTGTAGTGCAGATACATGCTCTCAGTTCAAAGAAAACAGGATAAAATATTAATATCAAAATCAAAAATTTCGTTCAATAAACAAGTAATAAAACGCATACATCTGATTTGTCACGTTTGTATATCCGGTTTTGCACTTCAGCTCGGTACAGTAGTTCATGTCTGTCCTCGTAGTCGAATCTTCTCGTGTTGCTTTCCATCTTTAAACCCGTTCCCACCAGAATTGGATCTCCATCATTACGCTTGATTATGGTTAGTATCTGCAGGTTCAATCAAAAGAAATTGTCAGTTTATATACTTGATGTTTTGATAACATTCATGAAGACCGATATCAAGAATCACTTTCCCAGAATGTTGTGTGCTGCCATACAGCCATACTAGTTAAAAACAACTGAGTGACGTTTCTACAACACGGCCCTCTAGAAACCCTAGTTCCAGACAACAGGCAGCACAGCCCTCTAGAAACCCTAGTTCCAGACAACAGGCAGCTCAGTCCTTTGAAAACCCCAGTTCCAGACAACAGGCAACAGAGTCTTTTGAAAACCCCAGCTCCAGACAACAGGCAACACGGTCCTTTGAAAACCCCAGTCACAGACAGCAGGTAACATAGTCCTTTGAAAACCCCAGTTCCAGACAACAGGCAACACTGTCCTTTGAAAACCCCAGTTCCAGACAACAGGCAACACAGTCCTTTGAAAACCCCAGTTCCAGATGATAGGTAACATAGTCCTTTGAAAACCCCACTTGCAGACAACAGGCAACACAGTCATTTGAAAACCCCAGTTCCAGACAACAGGAAACACAGTGCTTTGAAAACCCTAGTTCTACACAACAGGCAGCTCAGTCCTTTGAAAACCCCAGTTCTAGACAACAGGCAGCTCAGTCCTTTGAAAACCCCAGTTCCAGACAACAGGCAACACAGTCCTTTGAAAACCCTAGTTCCAGACAACAGGCAGCTCAGTCCTTTGAAAACCCCAGTTCCAGACACTAGGCAACAGAGTTCTTTGAAAACCCCAGTTCCAGACAACAGGTAACATAGTTCTTTGAAAACCCCAGTTCCAGACAACATGCAACGCAGTTCTTTGAAAACCCCAGTTCCAGACAACAGGCAACACAGTCCTTTGAAAATCCCAGTTCCAGACAACAGGCAACACAGTCCTTTGGAAACCCCAGTTCCAGACAACAAGCAACACAGTCCTTTGAAAACCCCAGTTCCAGACAACAGGTAACATAGTCCAGTTCCAGACAACAGGCAACACAGTCCTTTGAAAATCCCAGTTCCAGACAACAGGTAACATAGTCCTTTGAAAACCCTAGTTCCAGACAACAGGAAACACAGTGCTTTGAAAACCCCAGTTCCAGACAACAGGTAACATAGTCCAGTTCCAGACAACAGGTAACATAGTCCAGTTCCAGACAACAGGCAACACAGTCCTTTGAAAATCCCAGTTCCAGACAACAGGTAACATAGTCCTTTGAAAACCCTAGTTCCAGACAACAGGAAACACAGTGCTTTGAAAACCCTAGTTCTACACAACAGGCAGCTCAGTCCTTTGAAAACCCCAGTTCTAGACAACAGGCAGCTCAGTCCTTTGAAAACCCCAGTTCCAGACAACAGGCAACACAGTCCTTTGAAAACCCTAGTTCCAGACAACAGGCAGCTCAGTCCTTTGAAAACCCCAGTTCCAGACACTAGGCAACAGAGTCCTTTGAAAACCCCAGTTTCAGACAACAGGTAACATAGTTCTTTGAAAACCCCAGTTCCAGACAACATGCAACGCAGTTCTTTGAAAACCCCAGTTCCAGACAACAGGCAACACAGTCCTTTGAAAACCCCAGTTCCAGACAACAGGCAACACAGTCCTTTGGAAACCCCAGTTCCAGACAACAAGCAACACAGTCGTTTGAAAACCCCAGTTCCAGACAACAGGTAACATAGTCCAGTTCCAGACAACAGGCAACACAGTCCTTTGAAAATCCCAGTTCCAGAAAACAGGTAACATAGTCCTTTGAAAACCCTAGTTCCAGACAACAGGAAACACAGTGCTTTGAAAACCCCAGTTCCAGACAACAGGATCCACAGTTCTTCGAAAATCCCAGTTCCAGACAACACAGGCAGCACAGTCCTCTGAAAACCCCAGATGTCAGTACAACATGGGCTGTGATGGATAAACAAAATGCATGTGTGAATGGCTTATTATTTATTATTAAAGAACGTCATACAGTTTGTCCGCAGCTTTGTCGAGTGTCAGTGCATTCGAGTTTTGCCAAAGTTTTCAGACTGAAAAACTTCTTCAAAGCGTTTGCTTTACAGATTCAGATACCTGGAGGCTTCAAAGTTTCATTCTACTTCAAGTCAGAGTCTTTCCCATTAAATGTCAACCTTGCATAATACCTGACAGATTATACTACGTCAGAATACCAGTTTTATGTCACATATATTGTTGCATTATATCTAAGTTTTAAACCACTAAAACCACAATTCAATAAAGCGAATATCATGAACAATTCTACAATGCTAATAAATGTTGCATCAATGTTCAAGGAAATAACAATGTGGACAAGGCTTAACACAAAGCTAAGACAAACAATGCAGCAGCAAACTTACCTTTGGTACAAACATGAAGCACAGTGTGACAGTGGTAGACAGAAATATTAGTGAAGTTATCATCACATATGCCAATGTGTAAGCTTCGATTACAATGTTCGACAAAACCACGACTATGATGCTGATGATGACTACATTGTAAATACTCATTCCTAAAATTATACATAAAAACCAATTTAAAAGTGTTTGATACAGTATACTTGCAGATTATCGACGATGATGAAGGCAAACCTAATATGCAGCATATATGCCAAATACATGCCAGCTTTTGACCAATCACGAAAGAAACATTTTGTTAAATGAGCATGTGATTAGTGCACTTAAGTAAAGTAGCATTTGCTTCTACTTTGTCATTGCACTTTTCCTTCACTGTTCTTATTATTTCTAGTCTTGCTTTTAACATATGCAGGTCACTGGAGATTACGTCTTGATTTAATGTCGGTTTATCGTGTGAATGCACTTTATTCTCTCATTAGAAATTCGAAACTGGTTTTAAATTTTACTGAAAGTATTAATAACTGGGCTTTAATGTCTGTGATGGTTGTTTATGGTAATGGTACTGTAATTACCATGCCTCGATTGCTTGCAAAGCTGCAAGGGGCCACTTCATCGAAAGTTATTGCTTTTGGAGACTAATATCAACGTTTTCTTGTATTAAAGTGCTGAAATACGATCACGTCACCTCGTAAGAAAGTTCAAATTCAAACTATTACAGAAAATGTGAAGATTTTGTTTAGCAAATTGAACATGTTCAAAAAATTTCTTTAGATTTAGTTAAAGTAAGTTCATAATATACTGCTAACGACATTATTAAAGGTAAAGGTGTACAATGTGGCCTGTTTGACCATAAAAATCTGCCTAAAATTGGCTGGCTTATTACCCTTATCCTAATAGACTAGTTGCTTCCAAGAGGGCATTTGCAGCCTGAAACCTTTGCATGCCTAATCATATTTCCACTATGGCTTTAACATAACTAGGAGTTATTCTCTTTTTAAAGAACATATGGGGTATCAACTGTCGAAATTCTGAAATACCTTATCAACAGGCAAGAGAACTTTGTCGGTAATGTGGCATCGAACTTGCAACTTTTCGTAGCATGTTAAGGAGTTTTAGCTCTGTTGCTGATTGGTCTACTATACAAATTTTGATAATATGTTAAGGAGTTAGCTATATTATTAACTGATTTACTAGTTTCAGTAAAGCAACTGGTTTATAAATCACAAAAATAATAAGGAACAACGTTTAAGTGGAGTCATGTAAAAGTAAGTACTGCATGGGAAATACATGTAAGAAATTTTAGATCATATTTTGCTTTTTTCTAAGAAAAGTTGTCATGTGACAAACGTTTGTCACAATCACCCAGCAGACTTGTGCTGTATGTTTATATGGATAACATGATTTTTGCACCGCATCTCATATTGAACATGATCTTTGGTTACTTTTGTGTAATTGACACTTCAAAAGCATTATTTTGGCTAAGCCGCAGTAAAATTAGGATTTTCTTACCAATGTATTGTGAATCATTCAAACCAGGTATTTTCACGTGACGAGTCTCCCAAGCCATATACACACCAAACAGCAGCAAAAACCCCTTCCACGCATACAGTGCCCCCAACCATTTCTCCAAATGAGCGGATCTGCACATCTCTGACCGCGGTTCATAGATTAAGTTGGGATCTTCTGGAGATTCCTAAAGAAACAAAATCATGCTGGTAAATAACAGGCTTTGCACAGTAAAAAATGCGTTAAAGGTTGACTCTAAAATTTTAGTTCTTCAGATGTTGTTCTTGTATCATCCCAAAGTCACCTTTTTGCTTAGCAAACTTGACTGTCCCCATGAAAATTTATGAAATTTAGCTTCTAGTTCTTCAGTGTAAGTGGTGGAGTGAGTGTTGAAAAGATTTTCCGTTATGAAGTTTTAATGAGATCAACTCTGTTTAACCAGCAAAGTGTGGTTCATTAAACAGGGGAAACCCAAGAATCTTAAAGCACTTTACTTTATTTAATGGGTGTTTCGAGAATTTCGCAATTCCACATAAAGTTTGTGCCTTAGTCTCCCCCCCCCCCCCCCCATTATCTGCTTAAATTCCATTACTTTTGTGTAACAATGAATTCAATTCTTCGTACATTTATTGCATAATAATAGGTGTATCTTTTCATCGGATCCAAGATTACCCATGTTGTTATGAGAGTGATGTCGATCACCAGCAAAATCAGCACCATGATCATCAGCTGCGTGTCTTTCAGTAACTGTAATGAGCAAAAAGTGCAATAAAATGTACACCAATAAAAACCTTATGGCCATGTCTGAGTTGACGTTAGTTCTGGAGTTGCATAGGGTACACACTTTCTTCATACTTGTTCATAGTGAATCTTGTTTGCAAATACAGTGTAGTATAAACAGCATTCAAGACAATCTAACTGTGTGTTTAAAGTTTCGTGAAATTGTAGCGTGCACCACACAGTGCACACCACACTTTTGCACATAAAATTACTTGAAAAGAATTCTCATTTTGCATATTTTGCCTCAATGGAATGATTTTACTAAACATTCTGACAGAATAGCATGGAATTTTCCACTTTGTTCAATGTGTTGACATTTCCTGGCAGTAAACACGCAGTAGGATTTCACTTTTTTTTGGAGAATTCGTTATCCAAAAAGTATGTCCCTCCTGCCCTTCTGTTACGTAATCTCCACATTTACTTGAAGGTGCAGAAAAAGTTTCTAATTTAGAGAATAGAGACACATCTTGAATCTTGAAATTTTTGCGACCTTCCGTCTCACCAGTTTAGCAGTTTTTTAAATAGTGTCCACTTATCAACAACCGATAAATATTGTGAGTATAAAGCAACACAGTGGAATCTCAACAAGAATAAATCAGACATAAAAGGAATTTTAAAGGACAAGAAATGCCTAGTTAAAGCAAGTCTCAGAAAATTTTCGCTAAAGAATTATAACGGTTAGAGGCAATGTTAAGCGTTTATCATACTCACGTTAAAAGAATTTCCTGTTTGTTTTCATTTTAAATACTCCCGCAAGACTGGCACGGCAGTGTCATATTTTTGATGACGTCACAGAACCACAACACAAGTCTTTATAGTACACGTGCTCAGAACTCACTGCGACTGTGTTCGAGTGATGTCATGCCACGTGATCAGTCACGTGCTGGCTTTTCAATTGGCGAACTAAATGAAACATGTCTGCGCCAACGTCTCTGCAGCGGTTCAAATTCTTTACAAAAAATGGAGTAAATGCTAAAACGTGAGTACTTAGGCGATATTCTTTTATTGCGAATTTTTTAGGCTTACTTTGGTCGGCCATTTTTGTCCTTTAAGGTAAAGTAAAAAATGCCAGGCAATTTGCAAATGTTGTACCACCTCTCTTAACAAACATATGCAGTTTTCCTAAACATTACAGTAAAATTGTAGTGCCATGGAAGCAATCACGAACTTACAAAGGTGAAATAATCAGTACATATAACAATTCTATTTATTTTACGACTTGTCTCTATCATATAGTCAAGCTTTGAAGCTCAGTCAGTGACACTACATCTGAATATCAATATAAAATAATAATTACCACCCTGTTACTGGTGTGTTCGAGGTTAAACAGAGATTAGACAAAGAAAGTATTATGGTAGCCCAAAGCAAAACATCATACCTTGTTCTTCAGCAAGCCGCTGTTTGCCCGAGTGAAAATTTGATGCACTCTGTAGGTCTTCGTAAATATGGAGCCGAATGCCAGGGAGAATCCAGCGGCAAACATGAAAGTTCGTGCCTGACATCAAATATTGTCAGTTAATTAATTATTAAATTCCCAGCACATATTAGTTATCATTAATAAATGAAATACCTATTTGGTGTAGCAAATTACTCTTTATTAGATTCTGCAATCTTTAATGTAACTTCAAAGATGTCAGTGTTTTATGACATTGTTATTCAATTTTAGTTATCCGTCCGTCTGAGGAAGATTTATTCCAGTCACTCATAAACAAACGGAAGGCCTCGAAATAAGGAGTGTCTTCATGTCTGTTGGTCCATTTGTTCTGTCTGTTCAAGTATTTTACATTATGTCCAGTGCGGGGTCTGTGTGAGTCAAAAATCGTTAATCCGTTGGCTTCATGACAGTCAGAACAATTAGAGCACCACCTCCATGTAAGTCAAAACTTGTAGACCGTTGAATCACCACCTGGTCTACCTGTTCACAGAAGCAGTGGTGTGCAGAGCTTTGGAGATGCCCGGGTCATAAGCCTTGATTCTTTGCCCCTAAGACTCAAGTAGTGGGCCTATAGGGCCTATTACTAAGAGATGTCGGAAAGGAACATATTTAAAACATGAAACATGAAATAAACACTTTATTCAAATGAAACATAAATCGGCCTCATTTATTAAGTTCGGGGTCCCCAAACGAGATCTTCAGTCAGTTTACACTTGAACTACTTCATTTTTATATCAGCTGTGAGGAATTCTTTTTCAATGCCGATTAAACCTAGGTTGGTCAGTTGCTGTTGTGACGTGGACGACCTCAGACGTGTTTTTATTAATTTTAGTTTTGAAAATAACATTTCACAACTTGCAACTGAAAATGCGATGGTAAGCAGTAATCTGTATGCAACGCACATTTTCTTCATCTATCTTACGCCGCTTTAAATTGTCTTAATTGGAATTACTCAGTATTTAGATGTAACAGATTATTTTACGTCAGTCTCGCTTTTCAAAACACGGATCGACATCCACACTAGCTTGTAAGGCGCTTGTACAACGAAGTTAACACAGACAGTTTCAAAATTTCAAAAAATAAATTTTTATTTCACTCTTTGATGCCCTCAAGAAGTGGATGCCCGGGGCCATCACACCCTCTGCCCCCCCCCTTCTGCACGCTACTGCACAGAAGTTTTGAGTGTGGGCAATAGTATTTTTCATGTGATATTATGAGGACTAGCTAGGCTTCTAGGGTTTCCTTATATCGTATTAATTTTTACTGATCGATTAGCCACGAAATATTGCAACGTTTTCCAACCGTGCAGACACTGTATATACATCATGCAATCTACATACAATTTAGGCCAAATATCTAAAAATACTTTGAGAAGAAATCTCGTAACATAAAGAGTGCAGTCAATTAAAATGATAACAGCCAAGAAATCGGTTGAAAAGACGCATCAAATTTTTTACCAAACTGCAACAAAATTTTCATTGTAAGAAACTGTATGAAGGCCTACATCACTTTCTGATCAACTTCTTTATGAACAAAAACTGCTGCCGTTACTTGACATTGTTCTCTTTGTTCATGTGAATCGGATTTGAATGGTTATTTCTCATGTAGTTGCTAATGCAAGGTGCCCAGATACAGCTGTTTAGCATTTGTTCTCTAGCTAAATCAGTTGTGTCCAGCATTCCAATTTTCTGAGAAAACTTAAAAAAAGATAACCTTTTTCTATCACAAATACCTGTGTTACATAGTTGCACAGAATTATATTCACTTACCATACAAATGACTTCGAACTGTTTTTCGCTGCCCAACAATTCATGATCAATGCCAAGCAACACGAGTGCAACGTAAACAATGATGCAACCAATCACAGCCACGTTATTTAAATTTGGACTTGACAGTTTAATGTACCTGACAAAACAAACCAAAAAATGCCAGTTAAATCAATGTTGGTTAAACAAATCTCCTATGCCTTGCAGATCTATGTGGCTGTCATATTTCCATCATTTTTATTGTGGTGAAAATGTTCTGCTGAGCAGAAATGTTACTAAATGAACTATGCGGGGATGCACAAAATTTTATCTACGGTTTTGAGAGCACCTTTTCACTCCCCTTTTTAAGCAACTCGACTTTGTTACTATGGTTACCAGACACCTCCCACCCGCATTATTATTATCTCAATCATAACATTTTAACACTTTGCTTACTTTAGGTTCCTGTAGTAAAGGTTAAACGTGAGGAAGCCAACTGACATAATGATACCCAAAACCGACAGTCCGCATATCACAATGAACGCTATCGTGTCGACGACTAGAATTTTCTCTATCCTTGTTGATTTTGCAGCTGGTACTTTGTTACCTGAAAATGAAACGGGACCATAATATGTCGAGATTACCAAAAGCACATGATTTGCTTCTTTGGGGCAGAGAGTTTTACCCGCTAATTTTTCCCTTCCGCCCGGCGGTCAATCATAATTCGTACGTATCTGCATATTTGTCTTGAGTGAAAATAAACTAACTTGAACTTGGCTGAATGGCTGGCCAACCATTTTCATACATGCACACAGTTTGTCATTGCGTGAACTGGCATTGATAATGAGGCCTACTTAATGTTGGTGCCAGTGGCAGAACTGTATTTATTCTCACAGTCAAGAAGTCTCCTTTAAGATGAGATACTGTTCCATAAAAATGGCTCAATCTAAATTTAAACACATGAAAGAGCTAGCCTGTAGGAGTCAACATGATTACTGAGGGTAGATAATCGTTTCGACTGTTACAGCCATACTGTCTTCTACACTCAGTAAACATGTTCGTGTTGTGTTTCTTTCTCTCGGACGGCTCGTAGAGAAAACAAGAAAACACGTCAAATTAAACTGGTTTATTGTGTGAGAATTCCACAATACAAAGTATGAAGGAACGCAAATATGTACAGTCAATGTGATAGGAAATAGCATACGATAATCTGAGAATCTGAGATTAATCTGACAACATGAGAACAAACTTGAGTGGCCAGCTCCACCTTATATATCAATGCAAATGGACAACACCAGAACAATCTAGAAACTACTACGCGATGCGCGTATAGAAAGTTCTAGTATCTACGATTGCTTCTACAAGGTAAGAAGATTGGTTCTACTATACTATAGAACATTCTACAATTTTCTATTTAATTCTAATGGATCTCCACAACAGTTCGTCCGCTATCAGTGAGACCAGAAGGCCAGAACCAGTAAATCGATGAAAGTGCTCAGAATAAGTATTGAACCTGACAGTCACCGTTCAACTTACTGATCAGGCTCGGACTTACTCAACTTCGGCATTTCTGAGCATACTTTGGTGACCTCTTTTCTAACATAATAAAATATGTAAAACAATTTAATACCTACCCCTCCAATGAATAGGACTACAGCCTGGGCACTGCATGGCAAGTGTCTGGTTGTCTGGGTAGAATACAGCTACACGTTTCATCTCGCTTTGTTGAAGCTGGAAGAATGCTGACATACCTCGTCGATCTGGTCCATCAAAGGATATTGGACCCTAAAGTAGAAAACACTATATTGCTTCTGACTGGTGTAGAAGTGTTTCACTATTATTGATTTCACTTCATCTATCCACATGCCTATGCAGGTTTAGAGAAAACTGTATTATCATAGCTGATTTCTTATACAAATTCTGAATTTTCTTTTCATTAACCATTATCGGGCTAGGGGAATAGTTGTTTGATCATGATGCGTGCTTGTTGCAAAATTAAGCAGTGTTGGACCTGGTGTGGGAAAGTGTGAGAAAGTTGACTAATGGAAAATTCCTTCTAGTAGTTCGAATGCCTTCAGCTGTTTCGTTCATAGAAAATGAAAACACATCCAAATTTGGCTAAGACACCTCTGCAAGTTCAGCGTCTCGTCTCAATTGGAGGCCCCGCCATTGAGTGCCAAATTATCGTTGGCTGACAAAAGTGTATAATGATGTTGGTCTCGATTTACGATTTGCTATTACATGTGATGATGTGGCTTTCAAGTGCTTTGTGTAATTAGATGTTGGAAGTGGCTTTAGTCATGGATATTGCAACTTCATTGACTTGTGTTCATAGTTTACACGTGGAACACGCCTCAGCATATGTCCCATTCACATAGGCTTCGTGACTGCCAATATATGAATGCAGCAATGTGGACTTGAGAACTAGTGTGCTGCTAGAAATCAAACTTACTGAAACACCAACGAACTCCAGTCCTCTCATTATTTCCAACATTTTTGATGTCATGGGTTTGCCATTTTCGTAAGTGAAGTTTCCCAGACTCAGGCTAATGTTGTTGGTGGTCCAGTACTCCTCGGCTTGTCGCATTGTTGCAGCAATTGCCCAGATTGCATCGTACGTCTGCAAAACAGCCAAACCATATATTTTTGTTTTTTTGGCTAAATCTATAAACTGTCTGTAAAAGAATCGTGCAGACAAAACAAAACAACTGGTCAATTAATGTACCAGAAAGCTCCATGCAAATCCAAAAACCACTGAAAAAGGCTGGCCTTCTAGCTCCAGCCTGGAAGAAAATGCTACAATTTGCAGAAACGACTTGGTTGGTTATGCTGATGAAGCACTTCATAAAAAATAAATTTCTGTGACCTCAAGATGGAAAAGAGAGGGAACGGAGTCGCATGGGTTCCAAGGAGGAGAGAGAGAGAGAGAGAGAGAGAGAGAGAGAGAGAGAGAGAGAGAGAGAGAGATTTTAGTGATTGAGTCTGAAACATGAGTGATGTTGAGGAGATGGTTAACCTTACGAAAATGGCTGAGGTTCAGAGTGGCAGGCCAATTCGCTATGAGACGCTATTTCATTGCCTGTTAGAGATGGTATTAAATGTAGTTCTTAACTATGTGGAGTCAGTTTCCCATAACTGTCACAATGTTAGCGACGTCGTTATTAATAGTTAAGTGAATGTAATAACGATGTCGTTAACTTAGCGACGGTTTTGTGAAACCGGCCCCTGGTTTTACCATCTTGTATTCAAAAAAATTCACATTGTCTCGTTTATTCAAAGAAATCATTCATTTAGTAAGACACACAAGTAAGGCAAGTTTTATCTGTGTCTGATAAATTTCTATCTGGGACGGATTTTGAATAGGATTAAACTGGAGGTGGTATCTGGGACGGATTTTGAATTGGATTAAACTGGAGATGGTATCTGGGACGGATTTTGAATTGGATTAAACTGGAGGTTGTATCTGGGACGGATTTTGAATAGGATTAAACTGGAGGTGGCAAAGTATACCTGTGGAGCATAACTGCTGTCAGACGTCACCGGTGGATTCATCTTCCGCTTTTGCCGTCTAAGTTGCGATTTAAATGCTTTACTGGTCTGAAATAGTCATCTGTTTATATTATCATCATCATCATCGTCGTCATAATCGTCATCATCATCATGGTCGTTGTCGTCATCGTCATCATCATCGTCATGGTCGTTGTCGTCGTCATCATCATCACGGTCGTCGTCGTCATCATCATAATCACATCATAAGGGTTTTAAAAAACTGCAATGAGCATGCACAAAAAGTAATAAAAACTCATTATTCACCAAAAAATATCTCATGTTTGTGATTTATGAAACTTACGCAAAATGCTATGTAGATCACGTGACTGAAAAAATGAGTATGCTGTCATCATTATCTCGGTAATTTAGACGGTGCAGGCCTTAATCGGTAACAACCTTACAAAAAGATCCTGGTTCAAATCGTAACTAAATGGAATTTTTTCTTCAGGCTGATTTATTCCTTAGATTTTTTGCATAATTTCCGATAGAGCTAACGTAACATCTTACCAGATGTTGTTTATCTGTGTTATTATGTTTTGTACACCAATAAAGCTTAAGTCAATTTGAAATCCCCAGTACTATTATGAGTGTAAAATATTTATAAAAATAGAGAGAGATAATCATGAATTGTTTAAGTGCCGTAAATAATCTAATAATGCAATGGTTAATCTACCAGTCCTGAGTACGAAGCCGTCTTGTTTGAACCCATGATAACATTGAGACTTTTCACTGCTACGTATCCTTCCACTGCGTCAGATAGTTCCTCCGCGGTGCAGTTAGTATCGTTGATTCGCAACCACCATTTGTTCTGATACCAACCTTGCAACATCCAGACGTAGCGCTTTCCAGTAAGACCGAGTCGATACGCCTAGAAGCAAGCATCAAGCATTTACAAGGGTAGAATAATTTTACAATTTAATATTATTGCTCTAAAATACTAGATCTACATTAATTTTAGATCTAGTTCTAATCCAAAGGTTACTTCTATGTTCAGCAGTTCAAGAATTTTAACAGTCATCGAGCTTGATAAGTATATCTTGGCCAAATCAGTTGTCCAGGAAAACCTGTTCTTAGAGTTTTGGAACTGACGATTTGCTATACTGCTTGTTTGGTGCAAATAGGTCCGAGAGAAATGATTTTCCTTTTTTCAAAATATTGCTCAAGAGGCATTCTCATGAAGTATTGTCCAAGACGTGCAGGATTGAATTACCTCACTGCTAATTAATGGAGAATGGGAAATAGAATAACGGAATAGGTAAAATTACTTCTTACCTGGCAGAATATTTTTCGTGCTGTCGCCTCATCAAAACTGCCGATGATTATGCGACAATCAAGTTCCTACAAAATAAACAGAAATATATATATATGGGAAACAAATATATATATATATGTGTGTGTGTATATATCAGTCATTATCGAATTTTATGTGTGTACTTCGTTTAAATGAGCTTCACTTAAATATTAATTTCGTGAAACATTGGCATTTCATTTTAATTGCTACTACACAGGACTATTTTGGCCACACTGTTTAAAACATTGACCTTGACTTCTATGGAGGAGCATTTCAAGTAAGTTTAAAATGTTTGATTCCTTTCCTTCTGAAAACGAGAAGACAGGTCAAAAACTATTGCTTTGTCCAGGTTGCTTTTCATGAATGACTTGACTTTCTATTATCTGGTATAACTTGTTCTTAGGTGGTATACAATTCGATTCAACTTTATTTTCTATACCTTACACTAACTCACTTCAGACGATTTGACATTAGTGTCACTTTAAGTAGACAATCTAACCAATTACCTCACCTAGAATGTCCAGCTTCTTTTAATGGCCTTTTGAGTAATCTTGTTTGTTTTGTCTCCCATATGGCTCAACTTCCTAATTGCACAACCTAATGAAAGGTCTAACTTGTTTAATGTCTTTTGAGAAGATCCACCCTGAACTCTCTGACCTTAAATATTTTAACCTCTACTGACCAGCTCGTACAGATGGTCCAAACAATCTGTGTTCTCCACAGTGATTGTCCAAACTGTAATATTTCTTCCTAGGTGGCTCCACCTCTTCAGATAATGCAAACTATTCACTCTCCTGCTACACTGTTTGTCTTATTATCGTTCCTCTTAAATGGTTCATTAGTGACTTAGCCGTAAAATCATTCATTGCAAAACACCCATTTCGATAACGATGGCAACCCGTATATTTAAAACCAGCAAACTCAATGCTTTACGTATCAAATTAGAAAAATGTAATTTAGCAGCAAATTGAAGGCGGCCATTGTTACTACAGAGAGCTAATTCCATTTTCATTTACGCATTGAGTTCATTTCATGATCATTTCTTATTAATATAAATCTTTCCATTTCTGACGTAACTATTTTGTTTTTTTTTTTGTACAAATATGAAGCATTTGTGGCGATGATAATATTACTAATGCTAGACTCATATTTAATCTTTAAAAAGCACCTCTACAAAAGATGTAGTCTTTGCATTAGACTAGTTTTAGATCTATAAGGACCAAGATTAGAGTATGAACAAAGACCAGAATGTACCAGAAATACCGTCACAATTCTCTTGCTTTGAATAACGTCCAATGTGAATAAAAAGAAGTACCAGTTCGTACAAACTCTAAGAAACAAACCTTGAGAACCGCTAATTCTGGAAGAAAATCTGCGTTTACGAAACTCTCAGTTGCTGTAACATTAATATTCGATGCCTCAAAATCTCCTATCATTGCGTTCATTGCCTGAAACAGGTAGATTTCAATGTAGATCCAGATTTAAAAAACACAATTCAAACTCGTGACTGTTTAAGAACTGACTTAGATTCATTTACTTCGGTGCACATTCGAACAAGAAATCATAAAAGCTCATAAAGAAAACAGAAAACTGACTAACTGGAACAACTACGCGGATGACACTGGGGATTTCGTAAAAAACGTTACAAACGTCCAAAATATCTGATACAGATCACACACTCAATTCAAACAATTATTTTTTCTGACAATGTAAACGTACCAGCGAAAATTCTTCAGTGTCCTGGTAAAGCGTGGCGACCACTGTCCAGTCAAAATGCTGTATGAAAGCCTTGCGAGCTGCATTGTGGGACGAATCTGGAGCAACTGTTCTGAAAAACAACGGGAACTTCTCTCTTTCGCTCAGTGCCGGAGTGATGGCAGCATACGAAATCTGAAACGGTTCATTGACAAGAACATGATAACTTAGCTGTTACCTCGCAATATCCTGCGATTGTACCCACATCGACTAATGGTCATCAGAGCTGCAAATGATGTAATATCAGACATTAAAATAAGTGTTTAGTCAAAATTAAAAGTTCTGTCGAACAGTCTTATTGGTTTTCACTGATTTCTTTCAATTTCAGGGTGAACAGTGATTTCTTTACCCTGTTCTTTAGTGCACATTTTGAATACTATTTAACAAAACTGATCTGACTAGATAAGATAGACTGATGACTAGATATGCACGCGTCCCCAGAAAAAGAAAGAAAGTTTTTGGCGTTTTATAAACCTTTGTTACATATCGCTAGTCCTAAAAAACTGGTGCAATAAACTTATTTAAAGCAAATATTTTGAAAAACGATGGCGGTTAATGACGAATCTTGGATATAAAATTTCACAGACAAAAGTCGATAATATGTCAAAGACTTTACTAACCTGCATTAGATTAAAGTATTCCACTATCTGAGCCAGGTACTGCGTTACTTGTGAACAAGCTGAACCAAGCAACATTATCATCTGAGGCTTCCGATAGATGGCGTGAAAGAAAGCGTCCACTGCATAACCCGTATCACACTAAAAACAAGACCTAAACTTTATATCAACGCAGAATAACTTGACATGATTTCTTATACAGATTGGCACAATGCAAGTGAGTGTCCAGTGTCCAGTGAGTGTCCAGTGTCAAGTGCTCAACGGCAGGAGCCTGTTCACTATGTTGATACTCTATAATATTTCATTAGCTACACGTATTTGAAACATTAACATTAAAAATGACAGGTACATTTTACATACATACATCCTAATACATTTCCACATTCGAAGCCGCAGTCTTACTTATGGCAGAACAGGAATCTATTTCAATGTCAAGGACAATACTCTAAAGTTAGACGTCTTGTAATCTCTTGCTCATCGAAGATCAATTGCTACACAAAGCCACTTTGTCCCAACTTTGAAGGAAGATGCTTTGAGAATCTGTCTTCATTTACTTGCAGTACTCGTTTAGGTATTTTTCACATTTTTCTTGAACATTTCAAGGTGATGAGCAGCTACTTATAAATTCAGTTTTCCCCGGGTCTCTTATTTGTGAAATTCCTTACCGGAAAATTATTTTACTGTTAACTACAATCACACATGTTTTAAGAAATGCGTCAACAGATAAGCCTACCTCGTGTGATTAGCAAGTTAGTAGCTGAAATTCTAATTTTCTACATTTGTACTTTGACCTTTTAACCGTGGCTCCTTGTCTTAATTAAACACTGCCTGTATAATTAAGTGGGATAATCTGTATAAAAACGGGTATTGTACGTAACCGTCTGTAAGCTGATTCTGAGCATATGAGCTATCCTATGTTACCCCCCCCCTTCCTTCGTTGAACGAGGGTGTTTATATGCGTAGTAAAGACTGACCGCGATTATTTCAGACTGCCAATGTTTCATCTCTGAGCATTCATTGCTAGTGAACGAGATACTGGTCCTACCACACCAATCTTCATCAAGACGACCTTGCCGTGGAGTGCTGGACCCCCCAATGTATAGTGCAGAACTGTACATGAATAACCACTAAATCGCAGATGCTAATGCACCTACATCCACGTCACCGAGAAATAATGTTGCAGCCGAGAAACTTGGTGAATTCCGAGCACATTAAACTACTCTCACGTGAATTCACTAATGTATATAGACTACGTTATACAATATCATACAAGGTTACGAAATTCACGAGTGTGTAATTCTGCATGGAAATTTTCAAGCAGCATTCGATGTAGTAGAAAGCAATTAGCCTGGTTTTGTATACGCTTGCTTCATTTGTTCCGCCTCATCATTGCAGTCAGCAATAGGATGAATTATATTGATCAAAATCTCTATGGATCTCGATTTGTGGCGTATTGTAGTAACTAAAGACATTATTCGTCACCTAAGTGCCAGTAATGCGTCGATGGTTGTAGAAAAGCTAATAACGCATCTATGGTTTAAGTAAAGTTAATCAAGTTTATGACCCAGATGTGCATAAAGCTAGAAGCCAGGTATTTTGCCGTCATTCTTTGTAGCTTCACAATATTAAGCATTCGAGTTAGGACAATTGTTGTTTGCTGTCCATTATCTATAAATGTTTTTTAGATATCACAGCTGGTCAGAGCTCAATACCCGCTGCAATTTTTTCTCGTTGATGAAATTTCATTTCTGGAGTCACACGTCCTCTGACATGATCCTTACAATCACTTTAAACCAAGCGGCCCTATGTCACCCGCAACCTCCCAGGTCTCTGTATTTCTGATATCTAGTGGTGTGTTGATAAGATCTTTTTGGATGAAATTAGTCTAAATTAGCAGATTTGCTCCTTGCGGTTTCTTTTCTTTCTGCAGTACTTCTTTGATAGCTAATTTTAATAGGCTGTCATCTGGTAGTCGTATAACATCTTATATCTTAATCTTCTCCTTTTAATTTTAACTGCCAATTCCTCTCCCTTGACTTTATTATACAGATCCTGGTTTGATATTTTCTTTGGCCATTTTATTTTTATAATCTTCCTGTAGTTTCTTCTTTGAAATGCGTCTATTTCTGACTTGTGATATGCTCTGATTGTTCGCAGTTCTGAGTTGTAGAAAAACACAGTTTCCACGAGTGCAGCAAAGATTCTTAATTTAGTTTCTAGACTGATTTTCTTGCTTTCATTTTTTTTAATTTCGACTATGCTACTAGTGCTAAGACTTTTCTTCTTGATATATCTTCATCTGTTGCTAGAAGGCTGCACCTAAATATTTACATTTTCTGCATGCATCACCTCCGTTCCTTTTTATTCTTTTTCTCCTTCTACTGTTTTTTCTTTGTTCAATTTGAGATCCATTTCTTTTAGTTTTGCTGATCGTGGATTTTTAAAACATAAAGGTTTTTTTCACATTGACCGGTGGATTATAGAGTGCAGTAATTCAGTGTGAACTTACTACTCTGTTCAGGTGTTAAAAAGCTTTACTGAATTCTTTACCAGTTAAATTTCTCACCTGTTAACTACAACCTTTCCCTTTTGAACAAGACCGTTCAATAGGCACAGCTTACCATTAGCAAAGCAGTTTAGATATAAATGGCTTCATTTGTCTGATGTTTCACATATTTCTCATTTCTCAAACCCAAGATGGCGGACAAGATTGATTAACAGAAATTTTAAATGGCAATATCTCTAGTTTTTGTAAATTTTGTTTTATGCATTTCATAGGTGAAACTAATTATGTGAAATTTTGAATTTATTCAAGCATTTCTTTTGGATGTGAATTTGAATAAAACAAAGTCTTGGAAAGAGTTATTGGAGGCTTGGAGAGTTGGATTAAGGATATATGGATTGTGAAGATGAGGAATATATCAACGAGATGTGAAAAAGAAGACGAAATAGTCAGTCAATTCAGATTATAATTTTTCATGTTGGTGTGGCTACCAACACAGTCCAAGACTGTAATTTGATTGTGCAGATTTTTAAAATGTCTTACAAAATAGAGTGAGCGCCACGTAACCTTGTCTTGCTCTTCCTTTCTCTTTCTCTCTCTCTCTCTCTCTCTCTCTCTCTCTCTCTCTCTCTCTCTGTGAGTGTGCATGCGTATGTCTCTCTCTCTCAGCGCGCGCACACACACACTCACTCTCTTTCTCTCTCTCTTTTTATCTCTTTCTCTCTTTCTCTCTCTCTCTCTCTCTCTCTGTCTGTCTTTCTCTCTTTCTCTCCTTCTCTCTCCCTCTCTCTCTTTCTCTCTTTCTCTCCTTCTCTCTCCTTTCTCTCTCTCTCTCTCTCGCTCTCTCTCTCTCTCTTTCTCTCTTATCTCTCTCAACGCCGCAGCCGGTGCAGTAAAATTGTGAATTTCTCGAAGAGACCGAGATAAACGACATAAGCAAAGGCGCAAAAAATTTTTCTTCTCTGTGGACTAGAATCAGAGAAATAGCTAATTGAAATTTTATTCGTGAAACTATATGGCAGGTATCTCGGGTTTGGAAAAACAAAAAAAAAACGCCAGTGTGGTGAGTCTGTGAGAAATTACATAAATAAGGCCTCAATAATCATGCAAAAAACTACTCTTAGAGCAAGGCCAGAGAATTACAAACATTGGCGGCCATCTTGGAATTGCACCACTTGGCTTCTGCCATGTGTAAATTCCACATATTTTCTTCGAATCATCGGTGACCCCCAAGGACAAGAGTGAACGGCATAATTATCGATAACAGACTACGCTGCTTGAAGCCACATGCAACATCTTATTAAAGAAACAGTATCGAGCGAAAAAATGCATAATTAAAATATGATTATGATATTTCGAGAAGGCGCTGGACTGAGGCAAAGCATCTTAATTACTAAACTTTGGTCAGAGGACAGAGATAGAAACGTTCACTATGACTGAATGCTGTACAATATAAAGAGACGAATAACCAAGGCATTAATGGTGAACTATTTTTCAAATCTGATGGATATGATTATTTCCTATTTAAACGTAACTATAATGCTGTAACACGAATGCAATAAAAGCACTAAAAAGCTGTATTTAATTAACTTGGCCTCATGGCGCAAAGTTAAACAATGCAAGACCTAGTTAGCAAATGGATTGGTGATCGCAGGGAAAACTGCTTCACGTCGGTTCCAGCTGATTCCATCGTTGCGAATAACGTAGAAATATCACTTGTTAAACACATTTCTGCTGATTCTGCACTTTGTCTTGAAGGATTATTCCATTTATGCGTGATAACACAAAACTCTTAGCCGAAAATTGCCACTTATGATTACTCATATTATATAGATGCAAGCTGCTTGGATACTGGAAAATCGAAATCTTGAACGAAAAATAGTGCAGATTGGCTTCGCTTTATACCCGTGTACTCTTTCAAAAAATCTGACTTAAGAACAAAAATAAAAAACGCGATATGTTCTATCAAAGCGAGATTTGTGGACGAAGCTTTGCTTAAAATGAAACCCTGACAAGGAAAAATTGTTTATGTAAAAACTTTTTATGAGTAAATTCGCAAACTGCGAGTAGCACCATAAATTGTCTCCTTTTGTTAACAGTTCTGCTCTTTCTTGACCACGTTTTGCTCCAAACTAAGGCACCCACTATCATAGGGTCTGGCCTCTTGGAATGCATCCAATGATCAATAGTACGCGAACATTCCACAAAGTGTAATCCAAGAATCAAGTTCACAGGCCTGTCAAGATCTTTTTAAGAATGGTCGTTAAGATTTTTTTTAAACAAATAATTGAGCTAACGCGTTTGGTAACGATGCTTGAAAGATGTTAAAGGAAAACAGAACGATTTTGCATGTCCACCTCATTTTGAAGTACGGTAAAATGTATACATCTGAACACCTACAATAATGCCAAAATGCCGAGTCCAATTAGTGATGACATCACAACTGAACATAATTTTCAAAAGCACAAACATTCCATGTGTTGCATGCGTTTGTGAAAGCGAAAATTGACGTACATGTACAGAGCTACTGTACAACATCAGTGTGATGCACAAAAACTCGGCAAATTTTAAGTTTAAAATTGAATTTTTAAATTTACCGCTGTGCTCACGCATGAGTTTTCGAACTTGTGCAGTACATCACAACTGAACACCTCTGAACTGAGAAGTACGGCGTCTGTTTTTTGTGCGACGCGATTCCGAGATGCAGGTGCTAGTGCGCAACTAACTTGGAAATTATGAAATACATGTAACAGCGAAGAACTAGCCGCACAAAGGCAAAATAAGGTTTCTGTAATAATAATTCTTTCAAGCAAGTCTTTCTTGTAAGACAATATGTTAAATTTCAATATTTTATAGGGCAGATTGTTTTCCTTTAATATTGTATCCGGTTTTCCTTTAAAATTGAAACTAAGTAAAGGACCTAGTCAACATCTCATGTGTCAGAAGGGTGAGACGACATCAATGTGTTAACCAGCAGCAAATGTGTACAGACAAGTCAATGTAGTCTCTGCTGGCCTGCACAAAAAATCAACCGACAGTTTGAATGACTCGAGAAGTGACGTCTTCATCATCGATTTAACACAACACTGATGGACAAGAAGAGCAGACTTACGACAGGAGTGCAGGTCACTCGTTTGGCCGAAGTGATAAAACGGTCAAGGGAGCTGCGAGAAAACGAAAGTAGCATTGGCAGCTCTATAGGAACACCTGGGGTGCATGGGGAGACGTTTAGGGTAATTCTGCTAAAATGCAGTAGTAGTGTACGACTCCCTTTCTTGGATCTGCCCTCGGACAATAATTATGCGAGTTTTCCCAGTTTGTAGAGCAAATGATTTTGGTTTGATTCCCGCGCCGACATTCAACGTTAGTCAGGTTTGATGAAGACGTTGATTTGACGGGTAATTGTAACAGTGAATAGAAAGCGGGGAGAAATTCTAATCAGTTTGGAAAGCTAGGGAAAAGAAAATGAGGTGAGAAAATATTGCACAATAATCGCCAGGTTTCCGTAATGGAAGAAAAATTTAATCTGCTGTGTCCGCTTCTGTCCCAGGAGACACTTTGCTGCAGGTGGCAACGTTTAACGTACAAAAATGTGGAGGCATTTTTTGGAGGAAGCTTCGCAAATCCCACAGGATTAGTAACAAGTTTGATAAGAAAAACGATTGATTAACAGAGTAAAAAAGTCCCTCTATTTCAAATGATCGAATTCGTTTATCAGCCAATCGTCAACTTGCTGTGAAATTTTGTTTTTCGTGCTGATGCGAGAAGAACGACAGGAGCAGGGGGAGGGAAGAGCCGGGAAGCAGTAAGCGAAAACACACGGTGAGGGAGAGGGGATGAGAGAGAAAAAGGAAGAAAGGGGAAAGGAAAGCGAAAGAAATGAAAAGGGAGTTCTAGAGAAACTTTTAAAGACACAGACGCAAAGAGAGAGAGAGAGAGAGAGAGAGAGAGAGAGAGAGAGAGAGAGAGAGAGAGAGAGAGAGAGAGAGAGAGAGAGAGAGAGAGAGAGAGAGAGAGAGAGAGAGAGAGAGAGAAGATAAAGAGAGAGAGAGAGAGAGAGAGAGAGAGAGAGAGAGAGAGAAAGAGAGAGAGAGAGAATGTATGACGTGACCTCATATGTTCATTCCACTTTCGCATTCCCTTATTTACTTATTTGAATTACTGCAGGTCGCTGGAGTTGGTGGAAGTCTCTATGTTTGTTTTAGGAAATTATTTCAAATCACTTTGACAGGATGACGGCTTGCTCCCGCGTTGCACAAACTTCCGGCCCAGCTTCCTCCTCGGATAGAAACACATGCCGTGGACTTCACAGTGAATTTCTTCACATCTCTTGCAACCACAAATTCTGCGTCTGCAGCATATTTACCTAATGTAATTCCAGGACTATAACTAGAGCAAAGACGTGTATTTGTAAATACTTTCTACGTTTTTATTAGTCAAAGCAATACCTAAAATTTACTGTTTTTAACGAAATCTCTGCTTCCTATTATTTTTGCAATTTCTGTTTCGACGTAATTATATAAAGAAAGAAAGTTCCGCTTGATCGCGATTAATTTATATTGACCACAACGAACCTTTCTGATGTTATTCTTTACAATGTATTGAGAGCATTGTAATAACAAATGGCTGGAAGGTCTAATCGTAATTAAAGCACAGAGCCACAATTTTTGCCGCCATTTTCATTATAATTCATTATGTACCTATCCATGAAAAAGTTTTTGTTGCGTCTTAGAAATAGTTCTCTTATGTGGTCTTGTTTACCAGTCTGCAAGAAAACGATATAAATTAACTGTGTTATGAGTCAAGCTTTGATGATCAAAAAAAACGAGAAATCGTTAATTCAGTCACGATATTGATCTGATTGGTTCTATTTCAAGGGATGCAATCTAGCGTCTCTGGTTCTATTTCAGGGGGTGCAATCTAGCGTCTCGTAGTTACATTGTTTAATTAGTCTTCCAATTTGACAAAACTGTGACTACAATGTAGTTTAATCCTAACATGTTTCTACTTGCAATATGATTTCAATATCAGATATATACTTGCTACATTGTTTCCTATTTTCTAAATTCCCGTACAGGTAAACTTCTAATCAGCTCAGGTAAGAGTCGTCACGGTAGGCAATCAAATCATTAACTTGTCAAGCAGAGCACGTAAAAAGCATTTGTATCGCTACGCGCTTAATAGCAGGACCTGTAACGTAATGCCAACCCTTGCTTTTCACTCTGAGGAAAAAACTCGTCATACGTCATTAATCAGAATCATTACACGCGATGAAAAAAGTTGAAAGCTAATCAATTTATCGCTTCGAGTTGACTGATAATTGAATTGAATTGAACTGATGGCGTTTAGAGAAATTTAAAACAAATTACGAAATTATGATCACAAGAAATATAGTTTATGCTTTTCTTAGTTTGACGAGAAAATTAGATTACTGTAATAACAATTATTATTAGGCAACACCTAGCGTTATTTTTGTTATATCCTTAAAGAAAGAACCGACCATCGAACAACTTTTATTGCATTTTAATGTGCAATTATAAATATTGAAATTGCAATACAAAATGTGCACATAGAATGCTTTGCTTAAAAATGTAAAAGAAATTTAAATTTAAAATTAAATATAAATTTAAAGAAATTTATCTCCCGCGAAACGAACGTTGATGCCGGTATATTTCAAAAAAATGACGTAAGCTGGTGTCTGCAGGGCAGCGTGAATGCCGTGAAGGCAAGCTGTGATGATGGTATGCGTTGAGAAATTTCTACAGTTTGCTTAGAAGTTCAGTTATTCTAATGTTGTGTTTAACTGTGTTTATCTAGAAATTAGTCATTCGATCAATTATGATCAAATTTAAAGTGGTTACATTGTTTTAATCTACAGGATTACACCTTAATGTGTAAGTAATTAACATTAATTGCGTAAATAATTATTTTACATATTTTTGTTGACTTTTAAATACGCATGTAAACTTGCCAGCACGTAGTAAGTGCCGGGCTGTTTACTTAGTTTATAGAGTTCGCTCTCTATGAGTTAAAAAAGACTCTCAAGCACCTGGCGGGATAAGTGTTTATACTGCATGGTGACGTCATTTTTCGGAAACCAAATGACGCCATTTTTCGTCTAAAATGAGCGCGCAGGCGTAAAGCAATCACGACTTTAAATTGATTTTGCTAATTACACGAGGCGCTTATCACAATTTTATTGCAGAAACTTTCTAACATTTTTCCAAAATGTTAGAATAAACGCAGCTTCCCATTTTGCTTTAAATTTGCAGCACTATTTAGGAACTTTATGATTCCCTTTTCGCAATTCTATGCACTAACTGAAATATGGCAACACTGCTAGCCATTGATAAATGAATTGTATGCTTATTAAGTACATCTAGTTGAGTAACTTTATTTTCCTTTTCTGGATTTAATTTGATGATGAATTAAACGAAGTCTGCGATGACAAGAACGATGATGATGATGATGGTGGTGGTGATAGTGGTGGCGGCGGCGGTGGTGGTGGGGATGATGATGATGATGATGACGACGACGACGACGATGATGTTGACGGTGGTGAGTATGATGATGATGATTGTGGTGGTGGTGGTGGTGATGATGATGATGATTGTGGTGGTGGTGGTGATGATGATGACGATGATGATGATGATGACGATGACGACGACGACGATAATGACGATGAGGACGATGGTAAGAACAGTGGTGGCAATAATAATCAAGATAATGACAATTCTGACGACGACAATGACGGTAATAATAATAATGATGATGATGACAACAACGATGATGGTTATGAAAATGAAGACAAGGATAATGATGAACAGATGATGATGATGACATCGATGACGACGTTGGCGGTATAGACGCTGACGACAATTACGAAGTCATACCAACAAAGAATATCAACGTGAAATACGAAAAATTCACCATCAACGTTTAATTCAGTACTACACACTTTTTAACACTTCATGAACATTTTTATCCATTGAAACAAATTAATTAATTCAGTAATAGAGTGTCAACGCCTGCAAGTTTATTTGACAACTTATTACGGCGTGACAACTCAGAATTTACTCATCAATTCCAGCAAAAAGATTCAGTTTTTCTCAAATAGACTGCTGCAATTTTGAAGGATTTGTATCTTGTAATAGAGATGTTGTCAAGCAGCTTACATTACTTTTGTCTTTAAATTCTAATGACTTGTCATTAGCAAACTACTTGAAAAACATCGATGCCATGTGGTATCTCTTTCTCTCTTTCTCTCTCTCTCTCTCTCTCTCTCTCTCTCTCTCTCTCTCTCTCTCTCTCTCTCTCTCTCTCTCTCTGTCTCTCTCTCATTCCCTCTATCTTCCTCCGTATCTAGCGCCTAGCTAATTAACTATTAGAGTTTTAACACTTTATGTTAAACGGTTTCAACTTCTAATGCTTCCCTATTTTCCGCTGAGATATTTCCAAAATGTTTAAGACCAAGTTCCTCAGTAAATGAAACATGCAAACGTCCAAGTGGGCTTGAATTTGTTGCAAGTAATTATTGTTTTAATTACTTTCTATAAACCTTATTCTACTTTTAGATATAAAAATGGAGGGATCACTTATACATAAATTAACGTGATATTTTATGTTCTTGATAATTTAATAAACTTTGTAATTATTTCCACATCTCTTTGGCACTGCAACCAGGAATCCAGTGTTTAATGGTAACGCCTACTAAGACTGATGCTTGTGGCTTGACTGGAGCCTAGCTCATTGCCAATCATAATCTTCTAAGATCGAACCAATAGAGGTATCTTAGCTATGGTCGGATGTAATTGTCCCTCCCTCAACAAGGTAAACAGCCAGAATCAGCAGGGCGAATCAAGCTATCCACTACCCGTGACCACTTGACTACTTAACTCACCTCAGTGTTTTTACAAGTACGAGATTATAAGACTTGATTGTTCACCCTCAGTACCACTCGGTTTTACTCTTTCTCGTGATTATTTCAAATACATTAGCAAATGTTCAGACCGACATCACTCCTCTGGCCATGATAAAAAGGAAACCTCCCGACAAAACATTCGATTCTGTCTCAGGTATAATCCGTCGTCGTAAAAACCTTGACTTGGGCGACAAACGCTTTTAGACGTGTCTTATCGTGTTCGATACTATAAATACTACATAATAATCATGTACCAAGGGAAAAACATTACTGTACTTTACCCTACAACATAGTCTTAATCCCCATCTCTCAAGGGCAATGACGCAAGTATGACGTCACAAATAGGAAGATTCCAGATGCACATAATCTGTTATCGAAAGTGTTCTATAGAGGTTATAACACGATTTAGTGAATAAGCACCAAGTGTCAATAAACTTTCCCCAAAAAATCACTACCAAGCCAAGGTTTCCACGTTTGCCGATCTATCTAAAAACGTTTGGCTTGTGCTAATCCAGAAAACGTAGAGCTAAGAAGAAACATGCGAGCAGATGTACACTTTTTATTGTAAATTTTTGATATTACTTAGTTCTACGTAAGTACTCGCTGTAACAATAAGTGCTTGCAATTTGTCACTTTTCTTACAATTCACCAACAGTCATATACATAACACATGCAAAGTATGGCGAAACTCATCTTTGTGACATTTGTAGGATTAATATTCTTGAAATAGCGCGCCTGATCAAAACTCGTCCAGGCTATTCAATCAGGATTACATAGACCTGTACATTATAGGCTTTGTAGGTAGGACTGCTGTTCTAGTTACTGTTGAATGGCATTGACAAACAAAGCTAATTAATTACACATACCACTCGCAATAGCTATGTAGGTAATTAAACTCAACACAGCTTTTAATAACTCAACAGTTTAAAGGAAAGAACAATGATGTTTCAGATCATACCCCATTTTGACTTGTCGTCTAAAATATACATTTTAATACCCATAACAATTAACAAACTGTAGTCTGATTATTAATAATTTAGGAAATGAGCATAGAAACCGTATTAAGTCCTTGCGAGTGGACATCATCACGTGACCATTACGTCCTTGCGAGCGGACATCATCACGTGACCATTACGCCTATTGTAGACATTGGGCTGGTAAATTTCTAAAGCAAACAAACTCCGCCCTCTACAAAGGTAAACACAGCAGTTAATCCAGCAAAAAACGTTCACAGCTGGATAAACTTGCAGTATCAGAAACCTTCCATGAGTGTTTCAAATATGCATGTTACACGTCGTTGATGTTAAGGTGCGTGCACACTCAAAACAACAAATAACTTAGACAAGTTTGATTGCTATACAATAGTTGATCTTTAGGTACGTGCACACTCAAAACAACAAACACTCTAAAGGGCAAATCATATGAATTTTATATTATTTGCCATATATTAGCATCTGTATCGACAGCCATGTGTAATCTACATAAATATGGCACAATAAAAACAAAATACTGGTCATTAAGTCATTTTGCCTTTAAAGATCAAAAACAGCAAACAATAAAGATAATTCTTTGCTTATTTGCTGGTACTAGTATAGCTGTTACCACTTAACTCGGTTCTTACAGTGGCCATCTTGTATTTCTATTTAAATAAACAAAAGTTTTTGTGAAAGCTAAAACCAAACGCGAATCCCTCTAATCCTAAAACTATGCAACAGTTACGAAAAAACGGCTACACAGTCCTGTTAGCTATTTGTTACACTGAGAAACCAGTACATGCACCTTAAAATTAATAGCTACACAGCGTGCACACTCTTATAAGCTACTTATTGGATTGAGTATGCACTCACCTTAATATAAACTGCTATACAGTGTTCACACTTGTCTAAGCTATTTGCTGCATTGAGTACACACGCACATGAATATCAACAGTTATAGTATCATAGCGCTTGCATTTGCCTATCCTATTTGTTTCTGTGAGTGTGAACGCGCCTTACGATCAACTACTCCACAGTATTCACACCCATTACGCTGTGTTGCACTGAGTACGTTACGCATCTTAACAGCAGCGGCTATAAAGCATTCAAACGTTTCTAAGCAATTTATTGCACTGGGTGTGCACGCGTTATCTTAGAGTCATCTTAAAAGAAAACCGGGTAATTGTGTAAACACGAGTTTAGAATAAAGAATGCTCTAAAATATTGAAAACCTACAATAGCTTTAAATCAAAGCTTAAATTAATTAATATATACTTTAGATATTAAAATTTTGTTAAACTTTCAAAGCTACTCGCGGCTCAGTGAATCTACTAAAGATTGGCAACGGCGCCTTTTTGTCACGTTTGAGTGGCCGACAAATAGAAGACGGTACAATGATAACCATGATCATGAACTGCAGTGTTAGTTTTATGACGTCATATGATGCAAAGCCCATTTTTCGTGACATCATGTGTTTAAGCAGTACTGTAACACTTATCCAAATGTGCTTGACGTGCAAGGGAAGACGCCTGCCATTGCACAAACTGCACTTAGTTTCTGACATAAGCGATAGCTGTGTTCGGTTGCCGATAATTAACTTTCTGCGCTAATTACTCAAATATAAGGAACAATTGTTAACTTTTATAGGCAAGAAAATATATATTTTGGACAGTAAATTAAAATGAGATTGAGTCTAAACAATCGTCCGGTCTTCCTTTAAGAGTAACGGCTATATAACGTAAACACTTTTCTAAGCTATTCATCAGTTCGTGGTGTCGAGTAATTACCGCATTTTGCCTCACGTTTAAGCGAACAAACACGGTGCACTTGACTTGTGCTCAGCAGTTATTTCAGCGCAAAAGTCTGAATGATGGTGCAGAGACCTATTAACAGTGTCAATACAAACGCTCTCTCTCTGCTCTTCTTGTATTTATGCCCCAAATCAATTGCATATTCAGAGCAAATGCATCCCGCTTGTGGTGTCTAGTCACACACAGGACAAATTTTACGTCATTTCCTGCAACTACTCAGGGCTAATCACAGGTCAATAAATATAGGCTAAGAAGTGTAATTCAGCAAACGTTTTCAATTCAACACAAACTGAGGCATTTCGTGTCCATTTCAAACACTACGGCATATTCAGGCCTGTAATAGCAAACTCATTTTACGCTAAATGATTGGTTGGTCCGTATATGTACCACACACTTCAGGAAGTCATGGCTTATGACATAGATGTGTCACACTACTGGAAGTGATGGCTTATGACACAGATGTGTCATACTACTGGAAGTCATGGCTTGTGACATACATTTGCCACACTACTAGAAGTCATGGCTTACGACATAGATGTACCACACTTCTGGAAGTCATGGCTTATGACATAGATGTGCCACATTCCTAGAAGTCATGGCTTATGACATAAATGTACCACACTTCTGGAAGTCATGGCTTGTGACATAGATGTGCCACACTATTGGAAGTCATGGCTCCTGATATGAATTTTTCCTACTAATAGAACTTATAGCTTGTGACATAGATGTACCACACTACTGCAGTAGAAGTGACAGACGATAGATATCACTACTAGAATTCATAGTTAATTTGTTTGATGCATCATGCTCTGGAAGCCAACGTTCAACGTACGAAGAGGCAGTGTTTTGTTAACTATTGCGTCAGTTGATATTGAAACACGAGAAATGTTAACTTAAGTTTTAATTAGTGGTCAAAATCGATTAGCAAGGGCTGTACTAAGTTGCGTTAAAGAAAGGTACTGCTAATTATAACATATCATTTTGCTACTTCACAACAGGTTCATTTACTGTGGACTAATCAGCTAGGTAATTTATTTGCAAAACATAATCATGTTTGCTTAAAGCAAATCACGTGACAGTCGAATATATTAACATAGGTAAGCAGGAACGTGCCGGCAAAGGGTCTCCAAAGCTACGACTGTACAGGCTGGTCCAAAAGAAACAGTGATATGCTGAAATAAGCTGATCAGATCACGAAGAAATGTCCCAATAAGAAACTAAAAGGTGGTAAGGACTTAAACTGTTACATTATTTATTAATTCAGTTGTTTTGCCAAGTGTTTCAGACTAAGTGCTTTATTCTTTACTTAATTAAAGCACAAGAAAAGCCTCCACTTACATAAAGCTTAAAAAATTCGTCTTGAAATTTTATGCCACTTGCATACTACCTTTTTGCGTACAAGATTAAAGTCCGCCGTAACGCTGTATAAAACGTGTAAATTTAAACTCCCGCGATGACCGTTAGGCGCAGCCATTTTAATGGTAGGTGGTTTGAAACAAGTTTAGATAATACTGAGTAAAGTTTGAAAAATAATCAGAGCATTCGTAGCATACATGTTGCTAAGTAAGTAAAATTTTAAATTACTGTATCTTGTCAATAAGATTAAAAATACGTTTTTGGTTAGTGAGTGGCGCACCCTGGAGGGTGAGTCAGCGACATTTTTCCAATTGGCACAAACATTTTAAATTACTATTTCTAATTAAATAAGTCTTTCCAGCAGGTAAGCGAAATGCTAAGTAATACAGATTTTCATAGAAAGTTTTTTGGGACATAATTGAACATTGCCTTTTCTTCCCCTGATTTACGTTTGAGTAGGTGATATCATATAATGGCGCCGGAACAGTACTGCGAGAGACTTAAAATGAAAACAAACAAAAATACCTTTTAACGCGAGTACGATATGTGCATAAAATTGCTGTAAGATAGTGTCATTTTTTAAGGCGATTTTTCGGAAAACCTACTTCAAATACCCTTTTCTTGTCCTTTAAGGGTTACATTTAAGTCACGGACCACTTAGTCGCTTATTTACAACAGCGAAAATTAGGCTACATCCTCACAACGTTATTTTCGAAAAAAGCCCAAAACTCTGTCAATTTCGCAATAGATCATCATAAAACTTTTAATGGTAGTATACATAGAACAAGTCTGCATCGACTAACAAAGTCAGATTTTTTGTTTGCCATTTTGAATTCGAGATGACGGCATTAACATAATTTTTGTAATAAGGCAAAACGAGCTCAAAAACTGTAAACCATAGTAGCATAGTACTTTGCTTTGTTAACAGCCTATGTTGACCTCATGCCAAAGTAAACTGCTGACCCCTGGTAACGGAATGCAAAGTAGTAAGATTCGTACTAGAATAAATCTATTGACGGAGTCAGTTTTCTGACCCACCGTCTCGAGTTCATTGAGTCCCTCGACCAATTGTTCGAGCCGAACTTCTTTTCCTCAACTTTATTTCCTCAACTTCAGCTAACGTCTTGGGTATGCATTAAAATCTTTAAGAGGTAGCTTTCAAAGATTAAAGACACTTTGTCAATGTTACTCTACTACAAAGCATATCTTTTACAAAGGAATATGTGTAAATGGATTACTCCAAATGTTTTCATAAATTTTTTGCCTTTTAAAAAATCTCATACACACAGTCGTAATGTAACTGAGCTACATTGCGCATGTCTGATCATTTGTTTTTCTAAAACTTCTGTTAATGGCTTTCTTTCCAGCTGTCATCGTCATAATCATCATCATCAACATAACCATCATGACCGTTATAGTTATCGTCGTGGTGCTTGTCATCAACATTGTAATTAACTTCGTCATTGTCATCGTTATCGTCATCGTCATTGCTGTGGTCATAATCATAACCATAATCATTGGAGTCTCATCAATATTATCATCATGACAGCTACAACTTGATGGTCATCACCGTCATTATAATCATCATCACTGTCATCGTCGTTGTCATCATTACACCCAGTCATACAAAACCTCTTTTTTTCTTCTGTCTCACGTCATCGATATGGTTGTTTCTGTCGTCACATTTGGGTCTGTGTTGTCTGGGCCTTTGTGCCCTGGATATTTGATCCTCGGAAATTTTGAAAACCTGGAAATGGGGATTACAGGAGAAATTCCGCTATAAACCACTTTAAGTGTCGTATACACACGCGGTTAATGACTTTTCCAATTCTGATATGACAAGGTATCTCGATAAAATTCCAAGTTACGTTCGATAATTCTGAATTAGTCGTCTACGAGTAGTGTATGTTGACGGTTTGTTAGAGAGCATTTTATCGACTGGGTGAATTTTATTGCACTTTTATCAAAATCGTAAAACTTATTACTGGCTTTTATTTCACTAAACAATCCCCGGTAGGTTAGAATCACAAAACAAAGCTTTCATCGTCTCACTGCAAAATGATGTTGAAATAAACATATACGTTAAGATAACACTAGTAACAGTGATGTAGTGGTCGTAGTACTGGTGTTGGTAGTAATGTAGGTGATGGTGGTGGCAGAAACAGCAATAACAACAACAATAGCAACAGCAGCAGCAGCAGTAACAGCGGCAGCGACGACGACGACAACTACAACAGCAAGAATGACAACAACAATGGCAACAGCAATGACAACAACAAAAGAAGCAGCGACAACAACAACGACAATGACAATGACATCGACAACGACGACAATGACAACAACGACAACAACAATAACAGCAACAACAACAACAGCAACAGCAACTGCAACAACAACAATGGAAAGCGGCAACAACAACGATGGCAACAACAACAACAAAAACGACGACAACAACAACAGCGACAATAACAACAGCAACAGCGACAACAACAACAATAACAACAACAACAACAATAACATTACCAGCAGCAGCCGCCTACAAACTGTCAGGAGCGGTTTGAAATCAGTGTTTCAAGCCGAACTGCAATTTTCATTGTGTTAGTTATTCAAGTTATGAAAAGCTTCAGTTTAACATACAAAATGATGCTACTTGTACATTGGATATGTTTTCCTGATAAAATTGAGATAATGCTTTGCCAAAAATAAACTTTACTCACCCTGGTGTCATTGTAGTAAAGCTCGATTTTATAGCCTGGGATGAAATCCTTGCTGTTCACGTGATCAATGGCCAACATGGCTGCTGCTAGTTCAGCAGAACCAGCACTTTTTAGTGGAGTTTGTGAAAGTTCAAATAAACCACCTATGG